>MU224334.1:923546-939422 GCA_018584345.1 Thuja plicata | reverse complement strand
TAGCACCCACAATAAACTATACTTGTTTGTAGTAATCCCTGTTAGAAGATATTTCAACCCTGTTAGGAGTTGTATAATACAATGCAATAAGTATAGTGACTTGGTTAAGGGTCGGACCCTGTTAGGATTCTCTTATAAATAACCCTATTAGGGGTGTGGACTCACTGTCCAAAAGCTCACTGCTTGATGGTGAAGGCTACAACCTTCTGAATAAAAGATATGCACTATGTCTGATGATGAACTATAGGGTAGACCTATTGTCTTGATCAGTTCCAATGTATTACAATCTTTCACTTCTTCTTCACATAGACCCTTGATGAATGAACCAACCCTGATAATCTGCTCTGTACATCTTTCTTCACTTTTCGTATCATTCACACTTAGCGTATCACAATTGAATTACTATAAGTATCTTATCCAAATTAGAAGTTCATGTCGACTCTTAGAAACACTTCATCAATATCTTAGTCAGCTTAACTAAGCATGCAAACAATATTAAGTCCACATAAGTCAATGCTGAACAGACGTGACACTTCACAGAGTCGGCCTCACCAAATTAACCATAACTTTGCAATCATATTGAAACACGTTTGGCGCCTTTGGATTTATATCATCAACTCATAATTAATCATGCATGTACACATGCATATCCTGAAGATAGGCGTAACTCATGAAACACATTATATACGTCGGCCCTAAACCATTATACTTCCATAACTGTAACTGCTAATAACATAATTGCATAACTTTACTGAAACATCATATCTGGGTCTGCGTGTATGAACATAACATAATAACCATGTCAACAACATGTATCTATCCACACAAGTCTTCATGTCATCATTCAGATAAGTTCATATAGAATTACTATTGTGTATTATATGTTGTCATCAATGACAAACATACAAACAATCAACTCTTAGAATCAAATCTCCAACATCTTCTTGTTTTCCCTCTCAAGCATGAGCTATTTTTTTTCCTCCAAAATTGTGATCCCTCTTGTCTTTTTCCTCACTTCAAAAAGCGTGGGTCTTTCCTCCCAAAACATCCGTCATTTTTTTCCTTACTCCAATACGCAGTGTTTTTCTTTCTTTTTTACTTCTAGTCCTCTCCTCTTAATATGCAGTTTATTTTCAATGAAATGTGCATTGGATAACCATTCTCCAGCAGTGCGTTAACTCTTATTATAAAATGAGAATCTTCTCCCTATCCACGCCCAGTCGCTATCCTCCTTCTCCCATATGTAGTTGCATTTTATTCTTTAACTGTTATGAAAAACATGTTTAAATAAATGATGAATCCTTCCCCCTTTACAATCAATTTCCCCAACTTATTCTCTGTACCTGCCACGTCTATTATCTATCCCCAAAAAACTCCAATCTTATTCAAAATCAACGCAAGGATAAATTCATTACCAATGATGACTTAAAGAAAATAATTAATATTTCATTTAAGTTAATTCCTAAAAATACGAGACAATAAGGAAGGGTTATGAAATCATTCCCCCCTTAAGGTGTTCATCATCCACGATGAATCGATCAAAATTTGCAATAATATACAAGAAAACAAGAATATTTACCTTCAAATTCTACCATAAAAACATCAAGATTGTGATTTACTTACATCATACTCAAATCAATTTTTAAGTCGCCACACACACCATGCATTTTCCATTTGAGATAGAGTTAGAAATAAAACTTGTTAATCTATCACAAGTATAATAATCAAATACTACATGGTGTGTGAAAAACTCATATTTTTCCAATCAAACATTACCGATAAGCTAAACTTCTCCTCCAGAACCACACTCCCACCTTCAATCCTGTCAATCCATCAAGCCAATAGATTGATAATCAGTAGGTTAGTCCATAAATCCAAATTTTATTTAAATAAATTATATGGAAACTAACATCATATAACCATCTATAATTCATCATATTTTTCATCAAGTCATTGCAATATAAATCAACATTATATAATCCACAACAATATACAAATATACGATCATATAATCACCTCAAAACATAACTAATAAAACATTCAAAGCTTAGAAATCACATGAACCCATATTTACTTCCACAATATCTAATATAATGTCAAACACGTCTAACATAATCATAAAGCATAATGACTTTGGTCAAAAGTATCCAACCAAGTCAATAAAGTCCATAATGTCACTAAAAGTCCCAAATAAAAACACACAATAGTATCAATGTCTGAGCATATAACATGAGTAACTGAAAAATAAGAACATATATAAGTCTAATCAAATAACTGCGGAAAATATTTATGCATGTCATCTGCATCCTCCCAAGTAGCACTATCCACAGAGAATTGGTCCCACTGGACCTTATATTGCAATACATCTCTGTTATGCACCATGATGGTATGTTGATCAATGAGGTGGGTAGGCTCCACTAGCACCACCCTCGGATCCTGAACCTGTAATGAACACCAATCTAAGATATGAGATGCATCTAGATGATAGGATTTAAACAAAGAAACATGAAACACATTATGGATTCCGGCTAGAGCAGGCGGTAGAGAAAGTCTGTGAGAAACGGGGTTGATCACCTCCAATACATCAAAAGGACCCAATATCTCAGAGCAAGATTAGAAGCCTTGCAAAAATTAATTGAGCTCTTATGTGGTCTCACACGCAAAACCACTTTGTCCCCTTCCTGGAACTGCCTGAAAGTGCGGTTCCTATCTACATAACTCTTTTGTCGATCCGCTGCTTATTTCAATCGAGCATGAATTAGAGTTATATGCTCCTCCATCTCTCTCAACAACTCAGGACCAACAACGATCTTTTCCTTCCATATAGTGCCTCAAATAATGCCATTCCCAATGAAGTATGGTAAGAGTTATTATAGGAAAACTCTACCAATGGAAGATACTCTTCCCACTTGTATTGTTGATCCATGCAATACATCCAAAGTAAATCCTCTACAACCTGATTTACTCTCTCAGTCTTCCCATCAGTCTGAGGATGATAGGTTGTGCTAAATTTCAACTGTGTATACAAGAAGCATTCAAGGTTGTCCAAAACCTTGATGTCATTCGTGTATCTCTGTCAGATATAATGGTCTCTGGTACACCATGCAATCTAAAAATCTCCTGAATAAAATTCTTCGTCAAAGCCAATGATCCATCTCTCAAACTCCCTGGAATGAAATGAGATACCTTGGTTAGTTTGTCAACTACTACCAAGATTACATCATTCCTACGTTGTTTCATGGGTAAAGCTTGGATAAAATCCATACTGATGACTTGTCATTTATATTCTGGTATATCATGAGGATATAAAAGTCCCGCTGGGTGAACATGCTCAGCCTTGACTTGCTGGAATTCCAAACACTGGGCTACAAAAGCTATCACATCACACTTAAGCCCTGGCCAAAAATACAATGGCCTCATATCGGCAATCATATTTTTTACCCCTGGATGTCCTGCAAATGGAGTGCAATGCATCTCCTCAAGTATTACCTTCCTCAACCCTGTCTGATTGGGAATATACATCCTGTTCCGGTATCTCATAATACCATCATCCTCAAAAGAGTACCCATAAAAATGGTGATCTGATGGATCAATGTGCAAGGATGACTTGACCATCTCATAATGATAATCACCTGAAAGCTCCTACAACACATGATCCCTCAACCATGTCCTAGAAGTAGAGATAGTCGCAATATGTATTCTCCTACTAAGAGCATCTACCACTCTATTCTCCTTGCCCTTAATGTACTCAATACCAAAATCATACTCACTCAGAAACTCCAACCAATGTCTCTGTCTCACATTGAGATTAGGCTGTGTGAAGATATACCTAAGTCCCATGTGATCCATTTTCAACTCAAACGTCTTACCCAAAAGGTAATGTCTCCACATCACTAAAGCATGCACAATTGCTACCAATTCCAAGTCATGAGGTGCATAGTTAACCTCATACTACTTCAGCTTCTGTGACTAATAAGCCACTACATTATCCTTGTGCATGAGTACACCTCCAAGACCTTCCTTTGAAGCATCTGTCATAACTGTGAAATGCCCATTCAGATCTGGTATAATCAAGATAGGAGCAGATGTGAGTTTCTATTTCAACAACTGGAAGGCTCGCTCACATACATTAGTCCACTCGTATATTTTCCCTTTCCTCTGAAGGGATGTAATAGGTGCTGCAATCTTGGAGAATCCATCCACAAACTTCTTGTAATAACCTGTGAGTCCCATGAAGCTTCTAACTTCACTCACATTCTGTGGAGCTGGCCACTCAAGTATGGCTTTAATCTTTGCCATATATACTCAATTCCATCTACAGAGATAATGTGACCCAAGTAATGAATATCCTTCTGATAGAAAGAACACTTAGATAGCTTCCCACAAATCTTCTTATCTCTAAGTCGTTGTAAGACTATTCGTAAGTGTTCCTCATGCTCCTCCATGGTCTTGGAGTAAATCAAGATGTCATCAATGAAAATCTCAACAAACTTATCCGAACAATCTATGAACACACTATTCATCAAGTTCATAAAATATACAGGTGCATTAGTCAATCCAAAAGGTAAGACGACAAACTCATAATGTCCATACCTTGTCCTGAAAGCTAGTTTGGATATGTCCTCTTCTTTGATTCGGACTTGATGATATCCAGATCTCAAATCAATCTTAGAGAACATAGTTTCTCCCTTCATCTGATCGAATAGTTCATCTATTCATGGAAGCAGATACATGTTCTTGATAGTCACTTTGTTAAGCATTCTATAATCTATGCATAACCACAAGGTACCATCTTTCTTCTTCAAGAAGCTAATTGGATCTCCCCATGGTGACACACTAGGGCGAATGAACCCTTTATCCAAGAGTTCCATCAACTGAGTCTTCAACTCATACATTTCAGTGGTGGTCATACGATATGGAGCCTTGGATTGAGGTTTGGTTCCAGGCATTACATCAATAGAGAAATCAAATTCCCTCTTCGGACGTAACTCTGGTAAATCCTTTGGAAACACATCCTGGAACTCCTGCAAGATAGGATAATCCTCTAAACTAGGAGGAGTGTCAAGATATTTAACATATGCTACATACATCATGCGCCCCTTCCTCTTTGCCTTCTTCAATTGTATGACATAAATCTACTTAATTTAAAAGGGTCTTTTCTCACCCAAAAGTATTGTTGGTATACCTAAATCATCAAGACATTCAATTGTTTTGTCCTTACAGTTTACTAATTCCTTATGTTCAGTCAACCAATTGATGCCCAAAATGACATCATAGGAGCCTAATGGGGCTACATAAAGATTTACTTGCGTCTAAAAGTTTGGAAGTTTTATCTCACTGCAAGCCAAACATTGCTCAACCTTACGCTCTGCCCTATTTCCAAATTCTACCATCCATGGTTCATACATATATCCAGGTCTAACAGATAAATGAGAAACAACTCTAGGATCTATAAAACATTAATTAGCTCATGTATCAATCAAAATAGAAACATTTTGGCCAAAGAGCTTACCGACCAACTAGATCGGGGTAGCCTAAAAGTATGACTGCCTATGATCAACTGTTGCATGAATATGATGTTGAGTCTGGGGATCCTTCCCATCTCTATGATTTGTATGTTGAGAGCATGAATTGCCATAATGGTCACCTCCACAAGTAAAGAAACAACCCATTGGTCCTTTCCTACCCTCAAACTTGTTCCTCTTATTATCATTCTTGTTGTTGCCTCTATTCTGATATTGAGCCTCATGGTTGTTGGTATTCTTGCATGTATTCCCTCTACATTTACCTCTCATATTCTGAACCTGTTGTCGTCCAGAATCCCTAGGTTGATTGTCTTGGAATTTCCTCTTAAATCCTTGAGAGGTTTTAGTTCTCTGATTACTCTTTACTGAAGACACCTGCTACAGTTTCTTCTCCTACCTCAAGGCCTTCCTAAAAGAAAAGTCCATAGTTTTAGGCTCATTCATGTCAACTTTAGATCCAATCTAAGGACGTAACCCAAGAATAAATTTGTGGGTTCTAAACCGCTCATCCTGCTAGTATTGTGGTACATACTTGACCAAATGGAAAAACCTCTCATGATACTGGATAATAGACAAAACCCCCTGTATCAGGTTTTGGAACTCAGCCACTTTCCAGTCATAATATAACTGTGGTAACCACCTCTTACAAAAAATAACAAGGAAATCATCCCAAGAGATCTCTCCTGGTTGCATCCTCTTCTCCGCCATCTCATTATTCCACCATGTACCAGCTTCCCTAGTCAACTGAAAAGCACCCCACATTGCTCTAGATTCACCAAAAATATTGCGAACGTGGAAATAATTTTCCATGGATACAATTCATGCCTCAGCCTTGTCACCAATAGTATTACCATTGAAGGTAGGAGGTACGACCTTCTTGAGGTCCTTGCTCAGTTCCTCTGCTATTCTTTCCCTATTATTGGGTACTCCTACAACCCTATGATCAACATTATGTTTCATTTGTTCCTCATTCCTCCTATCCTCTTCTTGTTTCCTCTGAGCCTCAAGTCTCAGATCTTCTTCCCTCTTCCTTCTCTCCTCATCACCTGGTCTAGCTCTTAGATCCTATTCCAGATTATCCATACACTCTCCTTGTTGTTTCAAGAGATTACCTAGGTGGGTTAAGAGAGCCAAAATCTGATCAAGTCTGTGGTTAGATTCACCATTCTGATCATGCTAGAACTAACCCGTTTACTATTCCAAGTATACATGGTGTCAGATTATCCCCTGCACCAAGCATAAGTACACACCTTAGCAATAGAAGACCCAAGTCCCAATGTTTAAACAAAGCTCTGATACCACATGTAAAGACCTAATTTTCCAATAAAAGCCACATAAGCTAAACATGCTAAAATTTCCCCTATGTCGATTCCATAGTCATAGTCGGTCAACGCTAAAGACTAATCGACCAAAAAGTTCAAGTCAATCAAGTAATCATGAACATACAATTTCTATTTTTCCATATACTCATTTCAACATTTCATAAAGATAATACAATCAAGAGTAAGCGACCATACTATCGAATTTTAATAATTACATGAAAGAATAATTACAATGTTCAATATATCAGGATGTTGACCATCTATGTCAAATACCTTACATCATAAAGGAAAGATAAATACAAATACATCATGTACAAGACCATAAGGCCATAAAATCAATATCATAAATGCTATCGGACAACTGTCCATTTGCA
This sequence comes from Thuja plicata, assembly GCA_018584345.1. Taxonomy (NCBI): domain Eukaryota; kingdom Viridiplantae; phylum Streptophyta; class Pinopsida; order Cupressales; family Cupressaceae; genus Thuja; species Thuja plicata. The sequence continues at coordinate 932,201 of MU224334.1, read as the reverse complement.
TGCTCTGGTCTCCTAAGCCGTCGAACTCCTGTTCAAATGCAAATCTTGAGATGAGAGTGTGGTTAAGGGGCTTAATCCACCCAATCATTTAGTGGTTAGCTCCCCCAGAGCCCATCGTGAAATGAAGAGCGCACTGACCCTACCCAAGAATTCTATCTCTCAGCACTGATGGATCAGAAGGAATCTGGTGTGTCTGTGATTTCTAACTACTTTCCAAAAGTTTCTAAATAGATTCTATTTACAGATTCAGGAAGATGAAACATAACCATACACATTTAAGCAAACATGTGTTACCAAGCTTTGGCCAAAGCACTTTTGAAACCAGACTTCTACTGGCAAGTAATGCAAAATAAAATTACCCTTTCCCGGGATTCCACAACCTACACCTTCCTTTTTATTTCATATTTAATTAATTCGTAAAAGATACACATCAACTGGTGATTCAACATTAAAATTTGATATCTACTCTTGCTTACTAATTTTTCTCTACAAGTCAAAATGAAATTATAACCAGTTTCCATTCCGATTGAAATATTCTAACAACGATGCACTTTGTGCACAAATATAATATCTAATCCAATATGTACATGAACCTTATTTAAAGAAAAATTGTAAACATCCATCTTAAAAGAGATTTAACTAAGCTTCCTATTTAAGGAGAATACGACCACATCTTTTTACTAAGAAATGAAATCTTTCAAAAAAATGGAAATCTGAATTCTATTGCGGTCTGGAGAAAACTAAAAGGGTAACAAAAGAATATGAACATGGAAACAGTTACACTATGTCATTTATACAGTAAGTTTTCATGGTGCAATTTCTACAGGAGTTTCCCCTTTAAATTCAGGTGTTTCCTAAATTTCCCTAAGTTTTGATTGTTTAGTGTATTGAATCTAAAATGAAAACGACCGGTAAAACAATACCTATGGTTCAATCGTTATTCCAACCAAAACAATGTATCCACCATCTTTGAACCATAAATCGAACCTTGATCAGAAAGATACATTTCCCATGCATATAAAATAAAATAAAATAAAACTAAGAGAAAAGCTAAGACCAGAACATGGCATGACGGTCTCAGACTAATCATACGAGGTAGAGATTGGGTCTAAAATCAAGGATTATAAAAAAAAAATGCTAAAACTCTCATTCTCTTCCACACCATGGATCGACTACAAAAAGCATTGGTCTTTGGGTAGGATAAAACAAAACCCATTCATACAAAAACCAGCAGTCTATTCAGGAATAACTGGAACACAAAAATAAGAAAGAAAGTAGGAAGAGAACCTGCAACATGTCCTAATACTCGCGTGTTTCCCTGTGAATTCCTTCTGCAGCTGCGTGCTTCTTTCTTTCCTCCACACACTACCTTCTTTCTCCTCTACCCTCCGTTTTCTTTCTACCTGCGTCTTCTTGATTTCCCTCTCAAGCCCGCGCTATCTTTTTTCCCTCCAAAACTGCGTTCCCCTCTTGTCTTTTTCCTCACTTCACAATGCGTGGGTATTTCCTCCCAAAATGTCCGTCATTTTTTTTCCTTACTCCAATACACAACATTTTTCTTTCTTTTTTACTTCTAGTCCTCTCCTCTTAATATGTTGTTTCTTTAAAATGAAATGTGCATTGGATACCCACTGTCCACCTATGCATTAACCCTTATTGTAAAACATGAATCTTTTCCCTATCCACACCCAGTCGATATCCTCCTTCTCCCATATGTAGTTGCATTTTATTCTTTAACTGTTATGAAAAACATGTTTAAATAAATGTTGACTCCTTCCCCCTTTACAACCGATTTCCCCAACTTATTCTTTGTGCCTGCCACGTCTATTCTCTAGCCCAAAACAACTCCAGTCTTATTCAAAACTAGCACAAGGATAAATTCATTAACAATGATGACTTATAGAGAATAATTAATATTTCATTCAAGTTAATTCATAAAAAGATGGGACAATAAGGAAGGTTTATGACAAATAGGCACTTTGTACACCACAAATTGGTGATATTAAAGTTATCGCACATTCAAATTTGGCATTATGAAAACCACCATATGGTCAACCTTATAATATGGCCTATACAAATGTGGAAGTCTATCTAGTTATGTCACACAGTTTCTCTATGCTATCCACCTTTAAGAAAAAAAATCTTTGGGTTTGAATGTATTTGGTATGTTCTTTAATAATAGTAATTTTACGGTGGCATGTATTAGGTTTTAATTCTTTTCATTTCTTGTCCATACTTTATATTTTAAAATAGTTGAAAGGAAATTTTAAATGAAGTGTTCAAAACGGTTAATGTAGAAAGATTTGAATTTGATATGTAAATCAAATTGTAGACTAGATTGTAGAGAAAAAAGTGATTACAAATGATACAATGTTTAGTCTAGGAATCATGACAATCTAGATAAAATTTGATTTTATCTGGTTTAGTTGACTTAGTAAATTTATTTTATTAAGGATAATTAATGCTAGGTTATTTAAGTAATATTTATTTTAGTTAGTTATTAATGTACATTCTTTTAGATATTATAGTTATGATAATGGTTAAATAGTTAAATCAATAATGATAGGAATTAGTTACAATTAATTATATAAAAAGGAATCTTAAAACATGAAGTAAAGGAGTATTTGATAAATTTTGAATACGCACACACACACACACACACACACACACACTTTATGATTTATTTTACGTTTACATACATGGAAAGTATGCTCATATATTATGTTTTTATAACTTATATTGTAAAATTAATTGATGATTAGACCTTTCTAGGTTCTAGTCAATTAAATTATTATTGCTAGTTTATTGTGTTCTATTGATTGATGGATTAATGGATTAGGTCTAGATAGGAAACAATTTTGATATGAAGTTAGGGAATTGTGATTGTATTCTATTTAGAATGTTTTTGATAAGATCTACTTTATCATTAGTATAATAATTTGACAAAATGATGTAGTAGTTTACTTAGCGGTATTTAACTTATATCCAGTTATAAACATGATACTTTTGGAAAATTATGTTGTTGTGTATGCACCATTATGTGAATAAGGTTTACTATATATACTATAAGTGGGTACCATGGTATTCTTTATATTTCGGTAGTGCTTTGGAGATATTGAATTATATTCAATAGAAGTATTAACAAAAGGTTAGTAGCTTGAAGTTTAATATTAATTTGATAACTTTTATATTTAAATGCTTAATTTTAATCTATGTTGATTGGGGGTGAGATTCATTTTTATTGGTGTGATTTTTGTTTGGATTTTAATATTGTATGCTAGAGGCTTGATTAAGGACTTGCCATAATTTGGCATTCCTCGAGTCATGCTTATATGTTAATATTAATCTGTGTTGGATATTCGATAAGCTAATGAGTTAAGTTGTGATGATTTGCCTTGTTGACCATATAAGTAATATTTCACCCTTAATATGGTGGTAGAGGTGTTGTATATTGTGGTTTTTGGTTTGTCCTAAGTACTACCATAGGCTGGCGAGTTTACCTTGAAGTTTGGTTTTCATCTTGTTGCTTGAATGATTAATGTTTTCATGATTTAATACGATTGGTGTTTCACGATTTTTTTTATAGCTTGTTGATTTGATTTTTTTTTACACCTTCCAATTTCATTTGCTTGAAAGTTAAGAAATGACTGAAAACTTGTCTGTAACAGTGAAAAGAATATTAAAAGTGTAGGAAAACTTTAACTTTTATTAATTAGAACTCTTCCATTTATCATTCCTCTCCTCATTATCGGGAACCACAGTCTTAAATAGACTCATATGTGATTCAAAGACCACAAACAAACGCTCAACTACCTTCCAAATTGACTGTAAGTTACAAACCAACTATCCCACAAATTTGCATTAATAAAAGATGTAAGAATGTTGTCAAGTTGACAACTAAGTTGTCAACTCAACAACTAACTATCAAGTAAACCTTATTACAATTAAATATGGTCTTCTTATGACCTTATGGAACATTTAAAACCATTAAAACTCCTACTCTACCCATCAACCCCATAATTATCCCTCTTAGGCCTATTTTGGCAATATTACATATTTTTGCATCTTTATTGCATTTTATTACATTAAATGGCTCAAATGGCCATATTTACATTATTTAAAGACCTTATAGGTATTTTAGACTCCATTTGTCTTTAAACCTCCATTGCACTCTTGTAATTGATGAATTGTGGATGTTGAAAGTCTCTTGATTTGACTTCAAACTAACTTTTCAATTTCTATATATAACTAGATCTGTAAGAAGATTTATGTACTTTGGACATCGTTTTTCTTAGTTTGTGAAGGTTATAGACCAAAGTTTCCATAGCCCAATTTTTTTTCCTGTGAAGAAGGTTCATGTTAGATAATGTAAGTGAAGAACAAGATAGGGAGACAATCACTACATTATGGTCTAACTTCAAAAGAAAAGGTGATGGAAAATGTTATTGTCCCTGCAAAATTTGTAAGGGCTTAAACACTAGAATACTGCTAATCAAAATAACTAAGAGACATTGTCGGGTGAATGGTCACATTGAAGGGGGGCATGCTTATTCTCCATTGGTAAGTTTTTCATTATATCATTTTAACAATTTATATACATAAGAAAACACTTGATGATGAGAATGTGATCATGGATTATTTATATTCATTATTTTTATATAGGTCGAGCTCCCTAGGGCACATGATATGGACCACCACAACCCAAAGAATATGGTTTTTGAAGTGGAGGAACATGGAGGTGCCAATATCGAAGTTGAAGGTAATGATCCCATGGAATATGAAAATCATGTGCCAGAAAATACATTTGAAGATGATGGTACAAATAAATTGTTCCATGACACATTTGGTACTGGCGCAGCTGATAATGATGATAAAGATGATCTTGATGTTGTCCATGATATACCTCTACTTGAGAAGGCAGACATGACCCTTTACTAAGGCTCCCAAACATCTCTTCTCTCTATTGTTGGAATGGTTCTACTTGCATGGTGAATGTTGGAATTGAAGAACATCTTTACACAAGAAACCTCCAAAAAGACTCCTATGATAAATCTGATGTGATGATGAATTATTTTAATGGTTTCACTTATCCTACCTATGGTTCCATTACCGTTTCGATCGAAGTTGGAAATAAAACCTTAGATGTCACCTTTCTTGTCATCTCAACTTTTGATTAGTTTCAAGTTAGACTTGGCCTTCCTTGGCTCACTTCCATGAAAGCTAGTCTCTCCTATCCATAAGTGTTTGAAATTTCCCCATGATAAATAAATCATCATGATTAATCATAGTCTCTATCAAACTTTAGCTAGTTGTGGGAACTTCAACCATGACTTCTTTTGGCCTAGCATGCACGAATCAATTCAACCTTGCAAAGATAATTTCTCCCTATCCTATCAAAAATTCAAAGTTAAAAGGATTTGTGAACTTAGAAATTACTCTATAGTTCCATCTCCTTTCCCTGGACCTGGACTTCTTCCTACACCTCTCATACTCATAATTATGCTTTAGTGCCACCTCCTATATCTTGCAAACACCCTAGAGATGCTATCTCTCAACATAGTGTGGTGTCTTCTATTCTTCCTTTCTAAATAAGAAAAGGACCCGATGTTGATTGATCCTAAACCACCTCAATTTTCAAACAAAATCAAATGTAACCTTTGTTCTTGCGATCGCCGCCATAGACACCATTCTAGGGCCCGTGAGCATGTTATATAAAACCTTTCCTTCCCTAAGACACCTATTGATGCTTTGATTCCCTTTGACCAACCTATGTGTAGCCCAAGAGAGGAAGTTAATCTTAAGAAGATGAAATTGAACAAACATGATGATTCTATTTGTATCTTAGATTCTATTTTGATTAATACGGATGAAGAAGATACTCTTGGTGATGATGATATTTCTAATGAAAATGATGTTATTTCTAATAATTTTGATGATATGTAAGATTTTATTGATGTTGATCATGATTTACCCGCTATATTTTCAAAATAATTATCTCTTTCTCCTAGTGGCAAAGTGACTCATCATTAGAGCATGGTCCTTGTTTGGAACTTGCAATATCTCCATCTACCATGCATGACATTTATCCTCTTGTGTTTTGTTCACCTTACCTAAATACTATGGACCCAGATGAGAGGGTAGGCAATATGCTTGATTATCTTGTCTTGTATGATGGATTCTTTTGTGTGTTTGTTTTCCATGTTATGCTTCCCCCATGGTGTTTTCCTAATTATATGTTTTGTTTATACTTCTTTAGATGACCCAGCTTGTTTCTTTGTTGGTGCAAGATGATAAAGGAATCGACCTATCATGAATTTATTCTATTTGTATCTCATTTCTTCTATTTGTCATGCATGTGCTATTGTTTGTAAGTGTTCCTTTGTGTTGTCAGATTAGGGATGACTCAAAGCGATAGCCACCATTCATTTTGGTCTTCGCAATGCCAGCCCAAAGAGACTTTTATTTGTATCTCTTATGTGATCTTCCATTGAGCCTATAATTTTTCTACCTTTGGGGCGTGATGTCAATTCATTTTGATTTAATTCTTTATATACATGAGTTATCATATGATCATACTAACCCTATAGTTAGTAGATCCCTTTTGTACTCTCTTTGTCACATGTTTCATTTTCCTTAGTTTGTCCTTTCTTGGGGGCATATCATAGTGGAAACATCTCTTGGGAGTGCATGCTTTGTTTAATCCATTGTTCTTGTTAAGGCATTTGCAATCACTTTAATGCGGGTGCATACACTCCGCTCCTTGTTCCACATTTTGCACATACACACAACGATTCAATTCGGATGGCTAAGGACACAATGTCTTCCTTGGGTTTATCCTCTCATTACATTATCATGCCTTGTGCATTATTTAGTTGATCCTAAGACCGATCCTTCTTTTCTAGATACCTTTGGAGACTATGCTTTCCTTAGGACCAATCTCATTTTCTGGACACCTTAATGTAGACAAATCTTTCCTTTATGACTGATCCTCTCTTAGTGGATTTCCTAGTGGGCTATGCTTCACTTGGTTATCTATTTTTTGATGGGTTGACTAACATCTATTAGCTTTCTAGACCTTCAATTCCATCTTTTGCAGCAATGGATTTTCTCTTTGCATGATCCATAGTAAGGAAAACCTTACTAGGCTAGTTGGTCTCTCTCTCTCTAGTGTTTCCTCTTTTATCTCAGTTTTGGATTTGATGAGGACCTAAGTCACTTGGAGGATTGGTGTTTCCTTGTATCCTTGACTTTGATAAAAAAAATCTTATGCATTGATCCACTTTACCATGAGCATGAGGTTGTCTCATACTTTTTCTTAAGTGGGGGCTAAATGTATCGTCCTAAAAATTTAGCACTTATAATTAGATGTTGTATTATGCCCCATTTTCCCAATTTTGAGATTTCATGTCCATTATGCTTGATTCAGCAAGGTGGCTCTTTTTCTTCTGGCATCTTCTCTTTATTCCCAATGTCCCCTTAAAATTTTGTCCCATTTTCTTGGGTATATGATGCCTAGGCGATCTATACCCTAACACTTGATCCCAAATTTGAATGGGTGACCCAATAATTATAACCCCTAAAATGTTGTGAGAGGTATATAAGTGGCCAATCTCTCCCCATTTTAAAAAAAACATGATCAAGATTTCAAGTGCTCTCATACAATTTTGTATCCAAGTGTCCAAGATAAAGTTTCAAGCATTTTTCAAGCATCCAAGGCAATTTTGAAGGCAACCTTCTCCATTGTAGCAATCTTCTCTCCCATGATGGCCGAGTAGAGGAGTTCTCAATCAAGCAAGAAGATCCTTTTATCCATCTACATGCATTTCATCTATCAATTCTTCAAGGAAAGAGTCTATCAAGCACAACAACATTGAATATCTTAGAGAGGCATTCATAGATCCATTTATTTGTGAAGGACATCCTTGATTCTTTCCTACATTCTGAAGTTCAACAATTACATTCAAGCAACATACAAGCATCTTCATACATATGTGCGATCTCAATATTTTTTTAATTAAGGTATATATTTATAGGGTAGATATAATATTTACCTTTACATTTATGTATTTTCCTTTACAACAATTTCATTTACATTTCAAGGTTAATTCCTAAACAAGGGTTTGACCAAGGAAAACCCCTTTCAACCCAGTAATTTCCCATTTTCTATGTGCAAGAACAAGTGACGAACCTACCATTATAGATCTGGAAAGTACAGGACCCGATGCACAATCTCTGAAGAGTTTCAGGAAAAAATGTAGGGTATAGGCCACCTAGGCATCCTATACCCTCTTAAATAGTTTCAAATTCAAATCCCAGGTCTGTGTTGCAGTGTAGTTTTCTTTTTTGTTCGTTATAAGTTTCTATGTAATGCCCACCCTAGAATCTTCCTATGTTAGACAGACAAGACTATTGCTTTGACACTTTGGGTTTTATGATGGACTATGATTATTATTTAGTTAGCATTTTATGAGATATTTGAGCATATATAATTGGTTATTGCAGTTATTTGGACATATTAAATGAGTTATGATTTAATGATGAATGGCTAGAAATGAACTATCAGTAAAATGTTTTACATTGATTTGTGTTATGATGTTATATTATGATTTAACCCTACTGACCCTATTATGGTTTGATGTTCACTGGTTGATGTGA
>MU224334.1:887952-920727 GCA_018584345.1 Thuja plicata | reverse complement strand
AAAAAAAAAATTATTGTGCTAAGTTGAAATGTAATTTGTAATGAATAGTTATTCAATGTGTAGAAAGGAGAAATGGAATATAAAGTAAGGAATATAATTGTAAATGAAATGTTATTTTCTTACCCTATCTTTTAAGTTCTAAATGTGAAAGTAAAGAAAGGAAATGAAATTTAATTTGGATAAGTAATGTAAATATGTTAGTAAATGAAATTCATTAAGGGAACCTTAAGGAATGTAAATGTGGAGTAGTAATGTTGTAATGTAAAAAAAAAAAATTAGTTGCAATTTTGGTCATAAGACCTGATTCCTTATGGGTTCCCTGGCGGGGACATTACATTCTATCTGTCTATTTTTGCCAAAAGTTGTCATTCACCTTATTTAACCTTCTATCTTGCATTAGTCGGTCCTGTCACCTCAAATCTATCTCTTGCCAATTCATTATCATCAAAGGATCATTAACTAATTTAGTGATTAAGTCCAAATTTTTCCTTTTGGTCCATCTTCCTTCCAATTGTACAATTAGGAAAAGGTGGGTTACACCTATATTCTTTTCCCCCATCCTTTTTCTTATTGTCCACTGAGCTTCAAAGGAACTAAATTCATGCATATGTGAGATGCAATTGTAACAATTTATTTTTTTTCTCACTTTTCTAGGCAGTGGACCTTTATCTTTTGGGAAATGAGCACTTTCTATAATATACTATAACAATTTATATTGTATTAAGAGTTAACCCTCTATGTGGTTTTTCTCTGACAAGTTTCCACGATAAAAATTTGGTGTCTTCAGATGCTTTGTTGATTACTTCTTTCCTTTTGATGCAGTTAAGTAAAGTTGATGTGGATGTACAAAAGAATAAATTTATGATATTTTAGAGAATAATAAATCACGCCCCTCGCCCCCCCCTCTTAGTAATTCGACTGTTCAATAGTCTCTTCATTTGACTTTTCCATATTCACATGTCTAGATATTATAAAAAGTCAATATTCTCTACCTACCACTTATCTCATCTACTCATTTCCTTGCACCTCTTAATCTCATTTATCCTACATATTTCCTACCTAATCTCTAATCCTAGCTAGTCATTTATCACCACTTAATCCTAGCCCTTATTCTCATGAAGATTTCTATAAAACAAGACGTTCTTGTATCATTTGGATGCCTAATACTTTTGCATAGTTGAGCTTTTGGAGACCTTGTTCCCTTGCATACTTGCGATCTTTGATATCCCATAGCTATCATCTTTCCATCTTATCATTACCATCATATCACTACCATAGTCTTCATATCGTTCATTATCACTGCTTTGCATCAATAAAACAAGCTCCATTCTTTCACAACCTCTTGTGCATGTGCTAAAAATATGAGAGCATCAACATTACCATTCCAAGATCTTCGAAGATAGGAGGACAATCGAGTCAAGAGTCTCTTGAGTGCATTGGTATATTTTCTTTATTTATTTCATGTTCATGAATTCATGAAGAAGTCCTCTATTGGTATAATGTTGATTTCATTTTGTGTACCTAGGGCTTATGGTTGGGCTTAGTGGGTTCAGAAATTAGGTTGTCCATTTCCATCATCGTTTGTCGAAGTTAATGCTTGAGAAAAAATCCACTAAAATATTTTAAAATTAGATAATTTCGTCTTGCAAGAAAAAATAAAATAAAATATATTTGGTTGATTAGGATAGCCCGTGAACATGGATGTTGCTACTTCATGCTACCTCTTTGAGATTTACAAAACATTTTCTATATAGGGAACTACACTTATTGTTGAAACCCTAAACAATCATCTTGCAATTGTGTGCAAATGTAAAAATTAACATCCATTTTTAAGAAAACTAAATAATATTTATAACACTTTGTTCAATCATTTAGTCACTTGTGAGAATTTGATTGAGAACTAGACATCGTAAATGAGCTATGTGAGATAAGTAAAATCCCATGATATTTGTTGAATAAGAAACTGAGAGATGATGTGATCAACACATCTAGTATCCAACCATCACATTACTTACAAAATGATCACTCTTATCATCTACTGCTGATTTTGCAAATAAATCTGTGCATTTTACGATGGACATGACTTATAAGGTACCTTTTTGAGTAGTTGTAGGGTCAAATCCAATTATCAATGACATCATGATTTGGGGAGTGGTTGCCCAGGGTGAACATGAAGAAATGCAGGGACTTGATGCAAAATGAGAGGTGAGAACTAGACATAACAAAGAATATATGAAACTTGGCTTGAATTGTTCACTAGGAAAAAAATAGAAAAATCCTTGGGAACTTTGCAAGAATTCAATGTGAAAGTGGACATTAGGATGAGATATTGCAATCAAAGTCAAGAATTCCTATAAAATTTTGTCTACAAGGAAAGCATAAATGAAATGTAGGAAAATGTGGAAGGGCTAGAGGTCAAAGTTTCATTATGGAATTACACGCGGGGTTAAAGTTTGAAAGTCCAACAAAACTCCACACCTAGATGAAAGACATGCTAAAGCCAAGTGGAAACTTTTTGAGAAAAGGATGTAAGATCAGCATAGGGAATTTGGAGGGGAATATAAAAAGTATCGACTTTGGAAGTTCACAATGGCAAGGAAAATGAAGATTGCGAGAAAGAATGGAAGATCAAGAATGGGTAAGGGGAATCTACGTCACTTGAAAACCCACAAAAGGAATAAATAAAGGAAATGGAAAGGAAGAAAAACATATGTCCCTTGTTAACATTTTTTCTTCTCTTAATATGTACCTCCCCCATGAGAGAAACATGGTGATAGAGGATGATATTGTGGTAAATGAGATTGATGTGGTTAACAGTTCGCTTGATGATACTTAAACTTCTTTACATTTCAACGACCTTCCCTCTAGAGATGAAGCATTAGCGAGTTATGTTTATCCCTCTCCTAAATTTTTTCATGAAGACACCTTAGAAGAAGAGGACAATATCCTTGATGCTCTCTTTTACAAATGAATCCTTTGAGAACAAAGATCCTAATCAAGTCAATACTATTAATATGCAATCTCAACCTCCTTCAATTATTTCTCCAATACAAATAAATGCACCATCTCTCCCTCAAGAGGATGATTGGGGATCATTAGACTTCACACCCACCTTTTGTAGAAAAACTAGAATCCCTGAATTTGAGACTCAAATCCCTTACCTTCACACCCACCTTTCATAGTAAAACTAGAATCCCTGAATTTGAGACTCAAAACCCTTACTTTAACACATGTATGGATATTGGTTGGGCCTCTTTAAATTTCAATCCAATTCAACCTAAGAGTAACCGTTATCTTCTTGATTCAAAGCTTGATGGATACAATGGAAATGCTACATTTCTTAAAAGGTTTCTTATATTGGTCATAGATGATGGGTCAAAATGATGCCTTATTAGGTCTTGACTAAAGTTTGTTATTGTTAAATTGAGTCCCAACACCACATGGAGATGTACGTCACTCATCTTCATATTTTATTCTTTTGTTCTCCTTCCTTTTGTGTGTTGCCAATGTGTATATTTCACGCATGTTTATTGTTATATGATATTGAACATGACAACTACACATGTACATGCATGTTATATAATTGTTGAGCAGAACTTTTATATTTAAAAAAAATCTAGTGGCATTAGATAGAGTTTTGTCCATATTGAATTAGGAATTAAATACTTCAAATGGTTAATCTAGATTAATGCATTGAAAGTTTGAGAATAAAATTCAATAATTTAAATGCTAAAATAGACCCTTGAGTTATTTCTAATCTTGCCATAAATAAATCAATGGAAAGGCCACGTATAATGTTAAAAAAGTTGTCCACCATCAAATCCTAGCGAAGTATTGAGTAATTAAGTTTTCAAAAATAAATACCTAGTTTTCATTTGATGAAGTGTACAAGAATGTTTTTATAGATTGCAATTTTTTTTTGTAAGGAATATATATTGTTAACAAAATCTTCATAGCTGCCCCTTGTTCTACTCTTAATATTTGTTGTTTGCCAAGTCTAACAACAAACCTTTTTATGGAGTTAAACCATCATTTTGGGAAAATTAGGATGAATAGAAGAGTGTGCAACCTCTTGGTTAAATTGCACCCAAGAAAAAAGAGGGGGATTGGATATCATAGGCCCTTGGGTTAAAGCTAACTAAAATTGCCAAATGAATTGTTAGGGCATTACAAGGAGGTACTCCATGGGGTATCCTTACTTGCTGCTAAATTGGTATGGCTATAGCTTAAGGATAATTGAATGAGGATAATAGAGGATGGGGATTGATAATGGTGCACCCTACTAGTTCACATGGCATTGCACATGTGATATTAGCATTACAAATTTATATCACCAAATAGCTAGGGATGTAAACAACTTAAAATCTCTTATTTCACTATATCACCCACATATTTTTTTTGTTGAGGTATGATAGGATACCCCAAACCAGCTAAATCAATGGTTAAAAATGCTTAGACCAAATGGTTAGACCCTAAATATGGGATACAACTATTCTACACACAAAAATGCATTTTGTACAAAGAAAGCAACATAACCATGCAAAGGTGCACGCATCAGCATGCATACATGGATGGGGGGTTACATGGTATGAAAGCGCTTGTCTGTCCGTTCAGCCTCCCTTTGTTCCCCTCACTAGTCCTCGCTAGAATGCGGCGGACGAGCTGATTAAAACGCCTACTACCAAATCTCATCAATCAAAACATCCTTCCCAAACTACCCTTACCTGTCCAATTCAACTCAAATTACATATACAGGCTGAAAGAGGCCAAATGGGGTAGCCTCACCATACCAATTACCTCTAAAGCCAATGTTTCCTCACACTTCGTAGCATGGAAATTGTCACATTACGATCTCCCAGTTGGCAAACTGATTATTTTCAGCGTGTCTGGACTTGTAAAAGCTGTCAAATCTAGTTGAAGCATGGATCGATCAGACTGTCACCTGAAAATATGTTCTCTTGGGTTTCAATATAACTCATTATGTGTTCACATAATCATGATTGGTTCCCTCTAGAAATTGAAACCCAGAGACTTTTACACCACCAGCTATAATCATGATTGGTTCCCTCTGGAAATTGAAACCCAGAGATTTTTACACCACCAGCTATAATCATGATTGGTTCCCTCTAGAAATTGAAACCCAGAGACTTTTACACTGATTTCCTGTTGCAGATGTACTCACTTTCCAGGTTACTGCAGACTTCCTGAAGGGCAACACGGAGCACAACATATGAAGGTCCTTACAGTTACAACAATATATGACCCAACTCACTACCAATTCGAAGAATCTCTCTTAGGAGACTCAGGATATGAACAGGTCTGATGGCGCCTTCACTGCTCTGGGTCACACTTGTTCCGAACATGCATATAAGTAGTATATTCGCACCATGAATAACACCATTTCCGGCAAAGCAGGTAATATGGATGTCATTGTCAATCACTGCAGTACAATCATATAAAAAATACTTCAGACTTTAGTTTGCTTGTGCTTTTCTGTTGTATTATGTGTATGGTTGTTTCCAATTGGGGGCCTAGCTCTTATGTTTTTATCTTGGCTTCTTTTCTTTTAGGAGTCTATGGCTGTTTCCATTTTTTAGGCCAAGCTAATCTGCTACCGATATGGTTGCTGTCTCGCTGTTTACTTTTCTGAACTTTTGGGATCTTAAATTTGAAAAATAAATATAAAAAATCTTATATTACTCAAATGTAAGCATTCAACCGATCTATTTCTAAACGTTTTAATATATTGTTCTACATGCACTTGGTAACCATATCTGGGCCTTATGCAATCCTAATGTTGTGCTTGTATATATAGAAATTCACAACTTAAAAAATATATTATATAAAAAAATCAAAGCAGCTATGGGATTTTTTATTAAGCTGTTTGGCTCACAAAGAGACTGCCAGTGCCAGACATCAATTATGGCGTTGTTAAAATTTTCGAATTACCCTGCTGTGTAAAGAGAATCTATTGCTCTTTATACCTGACCGATAGATATTCCCAAGTAGTGAAAATTCAAATAAAAGTTGTCCAAAATGATATGAATTTAAGCACAGAAATAATTCAACGTCAATACATTAGGCAATATAAATAGAATGATAAAACTTAGAACATACAAACTACCATATTTTCCATATAATGTTTCAGCTAGTCATTATAAAGATTAGGAATTGTGACTAGCATGTGCTATTATGTCATCTGGCAAATAGCACACATTGGTTAACCTGTTAGGTTAGTCTACCTTATTCTTTCTCAGCGTCCAATGTAGACATGGATACAAAAAAAGGACCACTTGTCACTGCCTTTGATATGAATGACGTGGAGATGTAAGCTGATGATTGGGATGAGCAGGGGAGCGATATATATTCATATTTCCATTTCCATTTCCATTAGCGGTTGCAGTTCCTTCATGACTAACTCTATCCTTTATAGCTTGTATTGCTTCCAGCTTTTGAACTACTTCGTCCATGGCGGGCCTCTGTTTTGGGTCTCCACTAAGACACTGAAGAGCAACAAGGGCTGCTTTATGTGCCCCCTTTACAGGAAATTTTCTGTCCAATCTGGCGTCCATAACTTGATACAATTTTCGTTTATCACCTAAAAGAGGCATGCTCCATTCCACCAGTTTATGCTGCCCAGCCGGCCGGTTTGTATCTACAGCACGTAGCCCAGATAACATTTCCAGTAACACCACTCCAAAACCATATACATCACTTTTGGCTGTCAAATGCCCTGTTCAAATACAGCAAATTCATCAAGCCAAACCAAGATAAAAGCTAGAACATTTCTTGAATGAAAACCATCTTGTGATTTTCCAATCTTGTCCTGTTATGCATAAACTACTAGACAAATGAGGCCCTTGTATCCAAAACCACCTGCTCCAAGTTGATGCATATTTTTGTTAAGGAAAAAGGAAATATGGAATCAAAGGATAATCATGCAGCTTAGAAAAAAGTAGTCTGAAAACCTGTTGCCATATACTCAGGAGCTGCATAACCATAAGTCCCCATGATCCTAGTGGAGACGTGTGTAGCAGCTCCTGTTGGCCCATCCTTGGCTAGTCCAAAGTCTGAAAGCTTTGCATTATAAGCCTGCAATGATTTATAAAGTTCAGGGTGCCCTTCACCTAAAGGTACTTACTATGATTAAAAACAAACAGATAAAAACAAATCATCTTTAATAGCTAAAATAAAATAGGCATACCGGGTCAAGAAGTATGTTTGAAGTCTTGAAATCACGATATATAACTTGTGGGTCTGCACTGTGCAGAAATGCAAGCCCCCTAGCAGCTCCAAGGGTTATTTTGATCCTTATGGCCCAAGAAAGGGGCTGATAATATGAGCCTCCTACAAAATAAGAATTAACTTGGCTCAATGTATTTACTATTTACTAATAACTGTAGCCCTAACAATGCGCATTCCTTCTACTTTCAGTGGTTGTCTGTGTCCATTGCAAGCCCAATGTCAAACACCTATTCCATCTTCATACTACAGTACAGTGGGCTTGGACTCAAAATATATGCACTTATCGAGTCTACTAAAAAGTAAAAGTAAACACAAATAACCAGTCCAGCGAAGCACAACATTCAAAGATTGGTTATTCTCAATGGAAAAGCATAAAACGGTTACTGAACCAAATTTCTAAAATATTTCCAGTTGACTCTCTAAGAAAGCACTCTGCTTTTAGGAATCAAAACAGATAATTCCATCTAAATTCAAAGGCACTTGAAGGAAAATGTATATCATTTTATAGGTTTTAGCATAAGCAACCTGACAGATAATGGACATGGCATATTGATTGGCTTGAATGTGGCGCTAGGTCTAACAAAGTCTCATCTGAAAAATAATAAGTTTGTATAAATGCGACATGTTTCTTTCATTTTCCTATCAATAACTTAACTGTATACGGGTATGAATTTGAACGGATAATGCGTTGCAGTTTCACTACCAATTAGCATTGTCTTGGCGACTGCTTCAGGTTTCTCGGAATTCAAGAAGCTTTGTTTTGTAGGGCACGAAAAAGAGTGAAATAGATGTTTCACACCATTCATATTGTATGGAGGTTATGCAATTTTTTTAACGAATATTTAAAGAGTTTTGGATGTAATACTTACTTCTGAATAGATGATTCTCCAAACTCCCTTTTGCCATAAACTCGTAGACTAATAGGAGATGATCATCTTCAGTACAATATCCTATGAGCTTGACAAGATTGGGATGGGAGAGCTGCCCCAGATAATTCACTTCAGCCTATCAAGAGTATCAAAGAAAACAAATCAGCTAGAATCTTAACGCAAAAGACGAAATGAAATTAACCCAAATATTTTTCTGTGAGACTCAATTCAAGTTAGCTAAATTCGAATTGGATAGATACTGATGGAAAGCCAAAGAAATAAATATAGCAGGGTCCAATTCAAACTGGATAGCTATTGACATAGAGCCAATTAGCCAAATTCAGCAATACCCAACTCAGATTGGATAGATATTAATGCAGAGTTGAATAGAGGAGCTCAACTATTAAAATTGGCTAGACCTTGAAGTAGAGCCAATTAGCTAAATGCAGTAGTACCCAATTCAAACGTGAAGCCAATTAGCTAAATACAATACTCCCCAATTCAGACAGGATAGATATTGGTGTAAATCCTATTAGCTAAGTATAGTAATACCCAATTGAAGATGGCTAGATTTCGATCCAAAGCAAATTGGAATCCGTAGGTATAAAGTTTTGCACAAAGGAAAAAAGAGTACCAGCCACTCCTTGTGACCCTGCAGACCCTCCTGGTTTAGCTTTTTCACGGCAATAACCATGCCGGTCCCTGGTTTTGTCGCTACGAAAGCATTTTCATCAATCCATCCCTTGAAAACACACCCAAATCCTCCTTCGCCCAAAACACTGTCCGGACGGAAGTTTCTGGTTGCGCATTTGAGGTCGTTGAAGGTAAAGACCTTCAAATTTGGCGAAGGCAGGATTCGACCTTGGGGTCTGGGAGTCGACGGGCTTACGACAGAGGAATCGCTGTGGGTCGTGGAAGCTAAGGAAAATTGTTGCGTTGAAGGCGGAGAGAATTTCACATCTCTGCTATTGGGCCCTGCAATACACGAGTGATTATGCAGGGGGATCAAATCCTGTAGAGGAAATGAAAATAGCAAGGGGGTAAAGAAAACATACCAGAAGAATTGGGCGGTGTAGAATTGTGAATGTGACCATCGAATTTCCCATTCGTGCCCAAACAATTTCCCATGCCCAGAATGCTCTTTGCTTCAAAAATCACATTTTCTTACAAACAGAGATGGATGCAGACGATTGATCTGGGTGATGCCAAATTGATTGAGTGCAACTGAAACCTGTAACCGGGTGCTTAGATGGAGTTAAGAGCATCCAATTACAGAGAGACTAGTACAAGTACAGGACAACTTGCTCCCAGCCAGACTTTGACTTTCCACTAATCGCCCATCGTTAAGTCTTCTGGTCACATGCCCATACTCATTCATAGCAATCCTCATTCACACCTGGACGTCCACGCTTCGCTACCTTTCAACTTAAGCCCACAGTAATCACCCTTGCAGCCTTCTCAAATTCTTTTTAACCCCTTTCTTTTTCATGGGAACAAATATTTTAATAGTATATATGAGATTTTAGTAGTGCGATTAAGTGTTAAGCAATTTTAGGATATAAGGTTGTCTAGACAGTTTTATAATTTATAATTTATATTTTTTTAAATATATTTGATCTTTTTCTATGGCTTTTGATAAATCATTTTTATAGAACCTTACATAGTTTTATAAAAAAACAATTTGATTTTTTATTATGACTTTTGATTGTTATGATTAATTTTGTTTCTTGAAATAAAGTAGTTAGGTTGTCCACTTTCAACTCTTCACTAATTACTATCTTTAGTAAAAAGGTTTTCTGATTTCGTTTTTTCTTTTATTTTGATGGATCAAATAATATGATTGAATGAAAGGTTTTAATAGTATTTTCAATATTTAATAGTGTGATTAAGAGTTGTAATACAAGAGCAATTAGAGGATATAAAGTTGTTCAAATAGGATTATTTTTTAGTTCGATCTTTTACTATGGATTTTGATTAAAAAAAAAAAAAAAGTTTGTTGTTTTGACTAGTTTTGTCTCTTTAAATAAGGCAACTAAGTTGTTTCCATACCTGATATGGTTGCCATTGTAAGTTATTCACTCCTTGATGAAGTATCATTTGTCTCCACCAACCCTTGCCGCAAAATATGCATGTTTTTTTATTTCTTGCTCCTCCTTGGGTATTGTTCACCCTTCTATTCTTGCATCTAAGATGACGTGGTCCTATTACTTGACATTTTTCCCAAGAGAAGATAAGTATGAAATAATCTTTTAAAATAGAGATAAAAGTAAAAGATATTATGATTCATTTGTTAAAGAAGAGATTAATAAAAAAAATATTTATAAAAAACTTTAAAAATGGATAGGAATAATTATTTATTAAATAATTATTAAAAGGAAACTCTTGTTAAAGGGTGTGATGGTTTAGAAACCACCCTTTACCATGTTATATAAAGCATTCCTATGAGACATGTGAAGGGGGCATGGGGATCACTCATGGAAGCAGAAGAAGGTGGCTTGGTGGGTTATGAACACTTAGAAAAGGGGGCACACAGAGTGTGTGTGTAATTTAGGGCACAAAGTACACTTGAGATTGTCTTGGACATGATTGTTGATGTTGAGGTACTACTTTGGAGCATGTTGTGTCGATGCTGAGGTAATATTATGGAGCATCTATTTAGTATTTAATCAGAATTGGTTGCTCCAATATGTGTCATAGCTATGAGGGCCAAGAGTGCTCAAGATTAAGATAAGTATTGAAAATCTTTAACAATAAAATATATTGAGAATTTTATATGTGATTTGGTGATAATATGATCGATTTATGTGGTTGTATTATTCAACTTATCATGCTAGATCTTTCCTTTAGAGTTCATATAAATTGTCACACTATGAAATACATTGTTATTTATGTCTATTTTGGATAACATTATATATTGCAAATAATGTTAGCTCTAATATTAAGCATTGTATTAGTTATGTTGCAAAAACTTCTAGTTAACTCTAGGAGAAAAGTGACCTTACAAGTCCATCCCTTAACTAAGAAATCAATAGATGTTCTTTCCTCTTCTACTCTTATGTAGGTTTTTATTGGCATGTTCTTATCTCTGACATGATATTCTTTCTTTAAGCCAATTCCCTTTATTAATATAACAATTCATTTGTTTTCTCTTGTATACTTTTTAATTTTGACATGGTATGCTTTCTTTCAGCAAATTCCCTTTATTCATATAACAATTCAATTTTTGTTTCGCTTGTATACTTTTTAATTTCCTCAATAGTGTTTGGGCAGTCTTGCAATTTTATATCTCACTTACTCATCCACTTGTTTTGTTTCATACATATTGCAATAACCCTCAAAATTACACCCATAATTTTTTAATGAAGTAAATACGTAAGGTTAAAGCACGTGGTGTGCTATTAAGATCAAGTTCACTTCTAATGGACTCCAAATATTCACAAATACAACCATTGAAAATGGATTTTAAATAAAATCATACTTCCATCGAGGCCTATGCATATCCTTGAACTTTGTTAGAATGAATTATATTTGTGAAACCAATACAATATTGAGCTAAAAACCAATTTGACTAACTCTTTCTATTTATATTTGTACATTTGATCAAATGAACTCATAGAGTTTTCAAGTATTACTTAACTAACTCATTTCTAATGTATATTCAATTTTCACTCTTGACCAATCACAATATTTCTTATTATGTTGAGTGTCACTTAATTAGGTACATAAGTAAAGCATGAACTAAAAGTCACTTGACCCTTATGATCACTTCTTCATCAAGTACTTCTTGATCAACATGAAGCTTTGGCCACAAAAGACATGAAGGCCTTCTAATTTCTTGAGTTATTTCCCTTATATTGTGTTAGTTGATCAATTGTGAACGTCATTTTTTAAAATTGTTGCTTGATCACAATTTTATTTCCCCACAATGTAAGGACTTATCATAACCTTAAATATCAATTTTCAATTTCTAAGAGAATTCTTTATCCTCTAATTTGCATGTCAATTTCATAAAAAAAAAAACTATTTGACCAAAGTGTGTTTTGATAGGTTTTGGTAGTATTCTATTTGTTTAACATCCCTTTGTTTCGATTCGCCTAGATATCATTACATAAGTCATTACTATAACAAGATATATAAACTAAATAATAGTGTAAATTTCATTATTATAATAAAGAAAAAAATATTCAAATTCTCGTAATGTAAACAACCTAAACTTCTCATGAATCATTATCGAGCCAATTTTAGGACAAGCTCACGACATCATAGTGTGATATTTTGATTCATTGCTCTAATCTTACATCATTTATCACCTAAGTAAAATAATTACATATAGTAGTAATTCTAAATAACACGTTTACACTTAAAACTATAGAGTTATCTTGAGTGTATTTAAGCTCCAAAGTAAGCCAAATAAGTATAATTTCACCTTAGTACAACACTATCAATGTGTATATAAAGGTATTTCAAGAGAGATGACTATGCATGTTCACAATCCATTTTCACTTAACTTTATCTATTAGTTTAAAGGTTTGTTACACACCTAGAAAAAAATATGATATTGATATCAAATTTTCATTTTCCAATCTTGATATTAATAAAAAATTTAAAATAGTGAAGAATGTGTTACCATTCAAAATAAGCTATAACAAGGATTTTCACCACAAACCATTGATACATTGAACCATAATTATATTTTCATAGTGCCAAACTAGTAAAACTGTGGTCAAGGCTCCATAATACCATTATGGGATTTTCATCTAACATGCACAAACCTCCACATCTAGATAAGCATAAATATCTTGTTAACAAAAATATTCTTGTTGATAAGCATCTAGATAAGCATATGTATGACGTGTTTCCCATTGATAGCAACAAAAACTTTTCATAGAAGGGTAGACTATAGGCACACAAATGACCTTCATCTGTGTTTTAAAGGGGCAACTCCTTTGTATGACATAAATAACAAAGAAAAAAACATGCTTTTGACTTGAAAGTGGGAAAATCATTTTTTTTTTAAATAAAAGATTTTAAACCAAGGACAAAGTCTATAAATTTAATTGTGTAGAACTTTGTTTAAAACAAAGAAATTTTAAATAACTTTCAATAGCTCCAACCACAAGAAAAAAAACTATTTTTGTTGAAAATAAATTCATATAGATGATTTATCAATATTCTTATAGGTTATAACTATAAAATAAATAACCACATATTTCAAAATATAAAGAGATTGTCACTTCCAAAGAACAATGACCCAATGTTCACCATCTTCTATATATTTTTTCATCAAGCTCACCACCTTACATGCATCACAAAATGTATAGAAATTTTTTATAACTCGGAATTCCAAAAAATCTCCTATTAATCCTTGATCATTCTCAAATTTCATTGCTAAAAGATCTATTTATGTCATTTCTTCATCTATTTATAATAGAAGAAGATTAAACTATATTTTAATAAAGTTTCTCAAAAAGGGAAAAATGAAACAATTTTTTATCAAAGGAGTGATAATAAAGTTGTATTTATGTTGTAAATCTATTAATGGTGCATGAGCACCCATGGGTATAGGGAAATCATTAATCATCCAAATATAATACTTATTATTTACTCAATTAAGGTAAGGATAATAATATTAAATGCAAGCTACTATAGGACTTCATGTACCTTGGAAAGTGTTCAGGGGCACATAGGGGGATTAAATAATTTAATATTTGTGGTCTATGTAAAATGATGATTGTAATTTGTATGAGGGACAAATTTTAGCATTGATTATAAGAAAAAATAGAGAATTTTTTAATCTTGGCATCCACTTGGGAAAGGGGTGGAGTTAGGCTATACATATCTTGATGGTTGTAAAGAAGAATAGGAAAAGTCACCTCTTTAGGAACCCACTTTCAAAAATTGAAGAGACACCACCTTAGGTGCCCTTTTGGGGGAGTTTAGAGTCTCTTATTGGTCATGTGTTGATTTACTTGGTGGTTTTGTATTGGTCACTAGGAGGGGAGAGGGATTTCTATGAGGCACACAAAACCTATAAATTGGTGGCATGAGATGGTTTTTTATTCATCCAAATTTGAGTGGATCATGTAAAGTGGAGTAGATCATTTAGATTTAAGTATTTCTTTATATATCTTAAGAGGTAAAGCTTGTAGTTGGAAAATTTTCAAATTGTAAATCCAAAATACTAATATATTGTAATTGATAGATTTTTATTTCATTGGGAAATAGAAGACACACTATTTCTTGCAAATTTGTGTTTTTCTCTTTGTTATGCTATGTGTGAATGTTTGGTAGAGTATCTCTTTATCAAGTATAATAGAGAATATATGTGTGAGTGTAAGGGGACTCCCCTTCATTAGTGATATTAGAAAAATGTTGGGTAGAGTAGCCCTTCATTAGTGGTATCAGAGTCAATGTTCTTGAATGTGCAGACAAAACGCTAAACATGACATAGTCTTGCACTAGGATCTAGAGTGTGTGATTTGTTGGAGAGACAATTTTTTGAAGAATACAGATAAAGCACCAAATATGAGGTAGTCTAACATGAAGATCTGTGGGTGGAATGCATGACCCATTTTCTTGATCTCATGTACATAAAATGTCAAATGCAAGGCATTATTGCACCAAGATCTAGAGTGTGTGAGTGGTTGTAGAACCATTTTTTTGAGTGTGTAGAGAGCGTCAAATGTAAGGCAACCAAGCACCATGATTTATGGGTGGAGTTTATGACCAATGTTCCAAAGCATGTCAATAGAGTGCCAAACATGATGCGGTCTTGCACCAGGATCTAGAGTGTGTGATATTTTGTAGAGCCAAAGTTCCTAAGCATGCAAATAGATTGTTGAATGTGAGTGTATTGTATTAGGATTTTTGGTGGACTTTTTTATGATAAAGTTAATAGAGGAGATATGTAGAGAATTTGTGGAGAAATTTTTTTGACTGTATAAATAGATTGTTAAACATAAGGCAATTTACACCAAGACCTGAGAGTATTGAGGATTCAAGAAGTTGAAGATTGAAAAGAGGAAGAAAAAATTAATATTTTACTTTGGATAGATTTTGAGGATTAGTATACTTGTGGTAAGAGAGTAAATTAAGAGATAAAATGGTAGAGATGCGACAACAACTAAATGATATAAAAGAAATGATTGATAATATAGCACAAAAGAGAAATAAGAGAAGGATGCAGTGTGGCAATTTTATTTCTAATGATTTTATTTGGTTGCAAGAAAGAAGGAAGATACAATAGAGTACTTTGGATGTGGCACATAATAAGAGGTTATGGTAGAAGACTTGGAAGGTCTAAAATTTGACCAAGAAGAGTTTATGACATAAACATGTTTGCTGAAAGACATGGAGAATGAGATCAAGGAAGTTGCATCAAAGGAAAATATGGCAGAATTTGAGGTTCTCCAGTTTGATGTGCTAATCAATGAAGATGAGGACATCATATTGAGAGAAGAGATTATAAGAATGAATAGATTCTTGGATACCTGAGGATATTATCATATAGGAAAGTCTTTACAAAGTATTGAAAATGTTGACAAAAGAAGAGGAAGGTGAAGAAAGAGTTGCAAGAAAATATCAAATTAGAATAGCATGTTTGTATGAAGACATTAAGAGTGGTGACTGATTTCACAATGGAGACATGCTTTTGGGAAGGAATGAAAGAAGCAAAGAAAAAGGTTATAATTTTGGGTGGTGTTGCATCAAAGATAGATGAAGACAACTGAGGGAATGAGGATGATGGAGAGCATAGATTAGTCGAGTATATGGAGGTTGGTTGTGAAAAAATATATATTGAAGGAGTAAAATATTGTCGGTATGGTAGTGGAGGATTATAGAGAGGTTTATGTTGAGTGAATATGATTACAAAGCGCATTTGGTGGAGGTGACTAGACTTGGGTGGATTAAAATCCACAAGGAAAAGATCTATAATTTTGAGTGGTAACATTAGGAGGAATTTTGAGTGGAGAACCACTTGGAGGAGGAAGTTGAATTATGATGGAGTTGATTCCACATTGAGGGACAAGAGTATAGATTACAATTGTCAAAAGAGAAAGATGCTTAGTTAGGTTAGGTTTTGGAAGAGGGGAAATGAGAACCAATTGTAGGTACCTATTAAAGTGGTGGCATTTGATGAAGTTTTTTTGCAATCTAAAATGATGGATCTTCAACCCAACTCCATTTTGTGAGACTCTCATATTTTTTTCCTACTCTTAAGGATATGTTTCAAGATACTCTTTAGAGTCAAATGGAATTTCACGATTCCTTGGTGTATCTATGTTATAGCTTTAGGTGATCTTCATTCCTTGGTGTTGTCTATGACACATCAAGATCCTTATTCAAAACATCATGGAATTAATAAGATTTACTTCTATTGGTGCTCAAATCAATAGATTGGATTTTCTATGGACTTGCCAATCCAACGTTGGGAAACCCAAGTGATTTGGCCAACTAACAAGTCACAACCAAAGGCAAGGTTGGAAATTCTGCAATTCTGGCTCTACGGGACCAAGGTTGGTAGGCCTATACCTCAACCATAATATATTAGTTGAAGGTTTTTTTTATAGCAGATAGAATACACTTCAAACCCTCTCTCTCAAGTATGGCAATGTCACTTGAAAGAAATCAAATTGTAATTAATACAACGTAAACTGCAAAACTAAGAATTCTTTTGTCAATTGTAAGAATGCTTTGAAAGTATGTATAAATTGAATGGATGCTAGATAGAATATCTCAAAACTTTAAAAATGAATCAAATGACTATATCCAAAAATTGATAAGATCAGTGCCTATTTTAACTTGAGCAATAGAGTCAAATCACTTTCAATCCTATGTACAACCCTGTAAGACAGTATATATTCCAACACCATCAACTATTAAAATGCTATAGATGCAGAGAAATTAAGCTTATTTATATCCTTTCTAGTTCAAATGAATTTAAATCCTTTGGTTGGGGGACCAATTGAACAAGAAGTTGGAAACACTAACTTTTCACAAACTCCTTGATAATCAAACAAGGATATGAGACATGTAAAATCTCTACACAAGAAGTGCAAGAATAGCTATTGTATCTTCCTTCAATAATTGCAAGGGACTAATTGAAATGAATTAACCTTTCTTATCACAAGTGAGATAGAAAATACTTATATTTTATTGATTTTGAAATAATAGTACATTCGAGTCCATGTTGCAGTTATGATCAAATTCTAAAACTAGGAATGATAATAATGATTGTTTTCACTATGAGATATATTTATGATGGTCCCCCCAAAAGGTTCTTTGTTTTGTGGGGGTGGGAATGGGAAGACCACAACATTAGAAGAAGCATGATGTAGAGAGGAGTTTCCTTTCTAAAAATGTTTTTGGGACTGTAGAATGGCTTAGAGGACCCATTTGGAGATTATTTGGACGAGGATATAGGTTGGGTCTATCAATATAAATATGATGAAAAGTTGGATGGTCTAAGTATTAAGGAATCCTCCGAAGACGAAGATGAACAAGAAGATGAAGATGAGGAAGAAGAAGAGGAAGTAGAAGAAGAGGAAGAGGAAGATGAAGGTGTGGATGCAAAGGCAGAAGAAGGGGCGGATGAAGAAGATGAAGAAGAGGTATATGATGAAGACGAAGCAGAGGATGACTAGGAGACCGAAAGTATCACTTCAATAGAGTAAGATGATGCAGGCTCCTCTTCTTCATCAGAATGAGACAAAGAGATAAGACCATATTTTTCAAGCTCCAATTCATTTGCAAATATGGTCTTATTAAGTTTAGTCTAGGCTTTCTTTTTGAAATATTTCATCTAGAGAATCAGTTTCAGCTTTTTAGACTCTTCTTAGCTGTTGATAGGAGCTAATTAGTGCTCCATTTTGGTTTTCTTTTTTGTTATCTTTAGCTTTTTATCCTTGGGGTTAATACGTGAAACTATTTGTAGCTTATTTTACTTATTTTTAATACAAATTTTAGGCTTCGGTCCCTTATTTATCAAAAAAAAATATGGATTTAGTAAATTATCCTTAGTTTATTTAAAGGATACTCGATAGTCGATATTGTACCATGATAGACTCTTGATTATTTATTAGAGTTATGGTTTGATATGGATACTCTCAAAAGAAAATATATGTTGGAGGCAAATGATCTTTTGAAGAGATGTGATCATGATGTCATAATGATCCCCTAACTTTTGAATTAATCATGTGTAGAGGAAGATTTGATGGTGGTTGAGGTAGTGTTCTAGTATTGAGTATGGTGATAATTTTGGCTTCGATACATTGGGAGCTTGTGTTTATTTTGTTGGAGCTCAATTGGAATGAAATGGAAAATTAGGTTATTTTGGCTACTAGAGTGATTTGGGTGAGGTTGGAGATCATTTGTGCAAGGTGATGATTATTTAATGAGGTTTAAGTAGAAAGACCAAGGAGCCTACACCTAGAGTTGGGTGTGGGTTTAACATGAACTCTATTGGGAGGCCATTTATCGAGAGAATTAGATGGACTTGGTGCATCTCAAGAGTAGCAATCTCATACCCCACTCTTGATCTACTCAATAGAGGATAAGCTAAGAGCTATTACATATCAAGTTACTTAGATGTACTCTACGTTTTAGGCTTTCCTTTGTCAAAAGAATGAGTATTGAGCCATGAATGCCAATTCTAGAGGGGTTTATTTAAGGATTAATTGGCGCATGAAGTTTTATTTTTCCTTCTTGTTAATGCATGTTTTGGTACATCGACATACCTAGAAGTCATGAAATCTATAGGGTGGAATGAGGAAATTTCCTTTGCTTGAAAGATGGCTAGCCTCTAGTTTTTTGTTAAATAATTGCAAAGATTATTGGAATATTAGTCGAAGACCTGATTAACCGATTTGTTTAAGAGTTTTCGTATAATGATTACGATCATTTTTTTTGTTTAAAATAGAAATTCTCTTAGTAAAATGATCATTAATTACCATGCAAATATCCTATTCTAGTTTTAAATTAGATGAATGATTCTTATATTTAAATTTAAATTATAATTAATCTAACTTCCTATACTTCTTAGAAACTCTAAGTTTATTTAAAATTCCTTTCAAAATTTTGAAAATGGCCATTCCTTTCAAAATTGGCTTTAAGAGTAGATGAATGATGTCTAAGTTGTTTCATATAACCTTGAATTGCTTAATCCTCATAGTGTTTGTGATGATTGTTGGAAGATCAATTGAAGGTGAATATATTTATGTATTGTACGACATGAGTAAATAAATTTAGAAAGGAGAGAAACCCATTCATTTTATTAATTGTCATGGAGAGGGGGGTCTATTCCCTCCTTGTGAATTGGCTAAATTGTCCCTTTGTCTGAAGAACAATCATCATCATCATCATCATCATCATCATCATCATCATCATCATCATCATCATCATCATCATCATCATCATCATCATCATCATCATCATAGTAAAGTTGAATTTAACAAATGGCTAATGTGTCCTTTACAGTTACGTGTGTATGGCAAACAGAGGCATCCTTTTTGCATCGTGTTAAACAGTTGGCGTTACGCTTATGCTGCATATGCATTAAGGATAAATAAGTTTTGCAAGATATTATGGTTGGAAACGCAGAAGATCGATATGGATACAAAATGTAAATGCACAGACAAGGCGTGCAAAGTATTAGATCAGAACAAGGTAGCCAACGCTGGATTTCAGAAAAATCCAGAACATCAACTCTTTGGTCTGTGAATCAAATCACTTTGCTCATAGCCGCTTTTATTGTTGTCGCCAAGCTTCAAAGCACAAAGGATTGGTTAAAAGCTTCTGGAAACCCGTGATACAGTGAGAAGATCTTATACAGGAATGAATCTATCTGTACGGCGGTAATGGATTTAACATTCGATTTTGAAAGTTTTTGTGTCTATCTCCCACCGTCTGTCATACCCAACTTCTAACTTTAATGTCAGACACATCAACTTAGTGGAGTCATTTATTTCTAGAAACAATATCAATCCTTAGATTAATGATAAATATATTTAGGTTTGTGTTGATTTATTATAATTATAATATATTATAAAAGAAAACATTCACTCAATTTAATGTTTGTTCTTATAATTTCTTAAAGATTTTTAACTAAAATTTTACCATTAATTTTTTGAATTTCTTGTCAATTTAATAACATATATTAACAAGTGCAACGTAGTGGAATATTTGTGTTTTAGTTTAGTAATTAATTGTAATTGTAATTAAAATTTTAATAAATTAATTATATTTCTTTTTTAGATTGAGTTATATACATTATCAAACATGTAGAACTATGAAATTAACTATATATATTATCATTATTAATTTTAATTAGAAATTGATATTTAACATAAAAAATTATTAATAAATTAATTTATACTTTATTCAACTAAATTTAAATAAATTTTTAGAAATAAAATTATTATAATAAGAATAAATATTTATTTAATATATTTTAATTTAAATAGAAATAATTTGTAAAGAAAAAATAATAATTATAAATGAAAATGAATTGGCATGATTTTTTTACATAAACAAATTCACTAATTGTGTAAAGTGAATGCACAGTATATTGCCTACGGAAAAATACATATAACTTTCACCATTATATTTCTGCTAATATTTTGTTTATTTTGTGTAATATATTTCAGAATTACACAAATAAAAATCTCTTACAAAATTAATCTATATTTCATTTACGAAATGTGAACAATAAAATATTTGATTAGCATTTCTCAAATAAATAAGATTCGAAATCGAGTACTTAATATTTGTATACTACTTTACTTCTTCCTTCTTTTTGTACTTGCCCTAGGCAACAATTAGTGAATTAATTTTGCACCAATTAACCAATCATAGGCCACTATTTTTCCCTCCTTCAAATATTTCTAAAGTTTAAATATCGATTTATTAATTCAATATATTATAGAAATTACTTATCTAATTATGATTGGTTCAATTGATTTGGTCTTGTAGTTATATATTTCATTGCTTAATATTTTATATATAGTTTAAATTGAATTGAATATTTAATATTTTAAATAAATAAGAATAAATAATTTAAAATAACATTGTTTAATTTTTAAAAAATAAAAAAATTATTATGTTCGTTTAAATAATTAGATTTAATAACACACAATTCTCATTAACCCCTAAGGAAATCCACTAGGTTGCCTCATTAATTAATGTTATTAAATCATAGTTGACATAGGGTCTAACCCCTTAGTAGTTAAAGATATTTTCTTATTTCATAAAATATTAAGTTTTATTAATGTAAACTGCTCATTTTTTAACAAAACATAATAACAAAATTAGTTTTCTACACTATGATTGGCTCATACAAATCACTCAATAAGGGCAGATTATCTTTCTGCTGGAGACTTGATGCATTTTCCTACTCGCAGCCGGTTGTGATTTTTAAAAACCTACCTTCACTTACTATTTTTTCAAAAAAATTCTCCCCCAAAAAATGGATTTTGTTTCTAGCATTTTTGCCCTATTCCTGGGCTACCCTTTTCCTTCCCCCGTTGTTTATCTTCTTCCTTGGCACTGGCAGAGAAAACAATCCGGCCATATTCCTTTTCTATCCTCCTCTCGAGCTTGCTTTGCAGTCACTCGGGCCCAACCATCTTGCGCACGCTGATACATTAATGGTTTATCTACATTGGCCCTCCACCTTAAGAAAGGAATGAGGTTGAATCTCTTTCCATCTTCATCTTCCTCGAAGCACTCTGAGATGTCTGAGCCTATCCCTGGGATGGACCACTCTAGGATGGATGACAGTTCCCCCAGCATGTCTTCATCAAACAGAGCACGCCTAATTCGTTCCACTTCCTCAGTGGCTGTGCGAATTTCTAAGCCCCAGGCAATGAAAAAAGAGATTATATCCATATTGACCCGACGTTTCATCTTCCGTTCTTGGAACTGCTCGCCAACGACTATGAGCACCGCATTCACCATTTCCTTCATTTTTATTTTTAGCAATCCTTCAACCCATTCATTGTTGGCTGGACCTTTGAAAGCCTTCATATGCTTCTTGCTATCCAAGCTAAAGTTTTCTTCCATGATCACCGCTTTTCCTTTCACCGAAGCTTAGAAACACCTGGAACTCCGATGCTAGAAAAACCTGCAACTCACAATCAAGCTAAGAAATAAACAAAGTTAATTTACAATTCACTGCCCTGGGCTTTTATTGTGAGGAGCACATTTAATTTAATGACCATCTGCTCGTTCGTGTGGCAAGTTCCATCCGCTCTCACTTTTAATCATTATTCTTGAAAGAGCAAGTTTCATCATAACCACCTGTCCCATCTTTTGCTACGGACATCTACTTTGCTTCCTTCACAAGCATTTCGACACATTCTGAGCTCTTGCCGTCATTAATTATTGTGCAAAACTTGTAAGTGGCTTTCCCAATCATCATTAAACCGTGCGCCATTTCTAAACATCATTTTCAATGCGGATATTATTCAAATCTTCCATCACTGCGAGGTCATGGTTTTCGAAGGTGATTGCCCAATTTGCTAATTTATCGGCTTCATTATTTCCTTCTCTGAGGATGTGACTGATAATGTAATTAGTATATTGTTGTAAGATGTTACTCACTTCCCGAAGCACCCCTTGGATTTTCCAATCACGAGTATGATTTAATTTTATTGCTTCTACAATACTTTTTGAATCTCCTTCTAAGTGTATTTTATCTCCCCCTAGCAATTTCCCTAGCTTTACTGCTAGGAAGGCTGCTTGAATTTCAGCAATATTGTTTATCCCTTTGTGCAACCTCTTTGCTACTATTGCAATAATGCTACTATTTGTATCTCGTGCTATAACTCCAGCACCTGAAAGTCCCGAATTTCCTTTGGAACATCCATCAAAATTTATTTTAATCCACCTCGGGTCTGGTGGTATCCATATTACTTCATTTTTGTTTATTTTTACCTTCAGGGGATTACGGCCATCATTCTTATATTTGAATTTTATGCTTGGCCATGAGTTATGAATGAATTTGTCCCAGTTTGTAAATCCTTTATTCGAGTTCACTTGGCTGACTGCAGCACTCATCACTTCTTCAATCATATTATTAATCTTTTGAATTACTCTTTCAATTGTTTCTGACACTTCCTGAAAAATCTGCCTGTTCCATTCCTTCCACAACTCCCAGATAACCACTGATGGGCATATAATCCATATCTTTGATAAAGTAGATTTGTGAGATTTACACAACCAACATTTAAATAGATCAATTAGAGTATTTGGTAGTGGTCCCATCATGTTTAGTTTAAATCTCAACATATCCCAACATCTTTGTGCCATTTCACATTGCACCAAAAGATGATCAACATCCTCGGTGGCATTTTTGCATAACAGGCACATTGTTGGTCCTATGAAGCCATATTTCTTCCTTCTCTCACTTGTTAAGATCTTTCTCTGTAACGCTAACCATGCAAAGGCCCCAGATTTATGTAGATAATTTTTATCCCAACATAATTTATAGGGCCATTCCCCATTTTCCTTTTCCTTAGCTATTACTTGATAACCCACTTTTGCTGAATACTTTCCACTTTTTGCTGCACACCATATTATGTTGTCTAGTGTTTCACATATATTCAGAGCTCTACTTGCAAAAATATCCTTCATTATATTCTGTCGTGTCTCCATGAGGCCAATAGAATCTACCTCTTTCCATACCCATTGTTCTCCCATAGGCCCATTCTTTAAGCACATATAATTACTTACTATGTCCCCCCACCTCTCTTTCATTACTACCATTATGTCTTGCAAGTTTCCTTTTCCGCCAACATTGTCATGCCATTCCAAGAGTCCTCCCAGAAGGAAGCCATATATCCATTCCCAATCTTCCATGAGAGATGAGCACATATTACTGGTATGCAATCTAGGATAAAATTCCATATTTCTGATCCTTTTGAGGGTTCTGCACTGTGAGAATACGGCTATCCTCCATAGAGTCTAAATATTTATTCTGTAGTATTTTTACCCATAGTTGTGACGATTTGGTGTATATATCCCACACCAATTTTGCACCTAAAGCTCTATTGATCATGTGCCAATTACGTAAACTTGCACCACCTTTCTTTTTTGATTTACAAATAGAGTCCCATGCTACTAAGGGGATTTTTTCTTCTTCCTGACCCCCATTCCAAAAGAATCTTCTCATTCTCTGCTCAATGTATCTCAAAATTTTAATTGGGATCTTCATGTAGCTAATATAACTTATTGCAACATGAGAATGCGCCATGCATAAGTAAGCCATTTTCCTTTCCATATTTCCATTCTCTTTACACAACTGTCAACTAAATCTTTCCAAAGGTTGGCCTTGGATGCACCTTCAAACAGTGGGATGCCAATATACTGACTAGGCAAGGTTTCACTTTTCATTTCTAGAATTCTGCAAATATGTTCTTTCACAGGGGTAGAGGTATTGAAGAACATGATTTCTGAATTATCCCAATTAATATACTGTCTAGATGTTTCACTGTAAGATTCTAAGAAGGATTTAATAACTCTGGCCTCTCTTGTTGTTGCCTCACCCATCAGAATTGTGTCATCGACAAACTACAAATGTGTAATTGCCTCAATACCTCTTGCTACTATGATACCTTTCCAGCCTCCTGAGAGTCTTATTTGTTTAATGGATCTTCCTAGAGCTTCCGCCAGGATAATGAACAGGAAGGGAGAAAGAGGATCTCCCTGCCTTATCCCTGTGTTAGTTTCAAAGAAACCTTGAGGGATGCCATTTACTAGGATTGAAAAGAGTGGAGAAGAAAGGCAACTAAGAATCCATTCACACCAATTATCATCAAAACCAAACTTTCTAAGAATAGTCATAAGGAAGCATCGGTTTACTTTGTCATATGCTTTCTTAATGTCAAGTTTGATCATCATTCCTGCATTCTACCCTACTTTTAAAGAATGAATTTCCTTGTGAACAACAATGATACCTTCATAAATAGACCTGCCAGGTGCAAACCCACTTTGTTCTTCTGAAATAATATTGGGTAATACAAGTTTCAGCCTATTGGCAATTACTTTGGAAATCACTTTATAGATGGTATTGCAAAGAGCAATGGGTCTAAAATCTTCAAAGGACTCTTTTCTCCCTTTCTTTGGGATCAAGGGTAGGAAGGTGTTATTTAAATCTTTGAAATTTGTTCTTCTTTGTCGAGAGTCCTCCACCACAGCCCATAGATATCTTCCTATGAAATGCCAAGTTTTCTGAAAGAGGAGGGTTGGGAAACCATCCGGTCCAGGGGCCTTATCACTTCCAAGGCTGAATAAAGTTGTTTTCACTTCCTTTTCAGTAATAGCCCCAAAAAGCATCTTATTCTGAGCAGTTGAGACTTCCTTTGGAATCATATTCAGAAATCTGTATCGTGTTGAGAGTCTTTGGATTGTTGGGCAAAAATATCAGAGAAAAACTTAACAGCCTCTTCATTAATCTTATTTGAATCTATCAAAATGTTGCCCCGTGTGTCTTTTATAGATACAATTTTATTTGACACTCTTCGTCCCTTTACTGAATTATGAAAGAATTTAGTGTTTTTGTCGCCTTCCCTTAGCCAAAGTTCCCTTGATTTCTACCTCCAGTATATTTCTTCTCTATTAAGGATCTCATTATATAAGAGTTTTAACTCCTTCTCCTTACAAAACATTTCAGAGTTAATACCTCTTGCAATCACTACTTCATTTAATTCCATCAATTCAGTTTCCAATCCAAAGTTTTCCACAAAAATGTTTTTGAATACTTCACGATTCCATATTTTAAGACATTCTTTGACATATTGAAGTTTCTTAAAGAAAAGGAAAGCCACATTACCCGTTCTTTTCAGAGAATTCATCCACCATTGTTCAAAAAGTTCAATAAATCCTTTCTCTCGGAGCCACATTTTCTCAAAACGGAATGAGGCTCTATCTGGAGCTGCATCATCCGCTATTTTCAGACATATCGGGAAATGATCTAAACCTATGATCGACATTATTTCTTCCTGGCACATCCACTTTGTTGCCATCCAATATTCTCCTAAAAGAAATCTATCCAATTTCTCCGCTATATTAGAAAAACCCTGTCTTTTGTTTGTCCATGTGAATATGCCATTTTTAAATTGTAAGTCTTGGAGCTCATTTGTCATCACAAAGTCCACAAAATCTTTCTGACTTTGGCTCATCCATCCTTTTCCTCCTAATTTTTTGAGGGGATAGTATTGTGTTAAAATCCCCACTCAGAACCATTAGTTTGTCCTTCAGTTGACTGCAAACCCTTGTAAGAGAGGTCCAAAGGAGCTTTTTCTTTGTTTGATTTCATGGTCCATAGATATTGAGAGCAAAGAAATTCATGTTCAACTAGAAAAAAGACACCTTAATAAGCTGCCAATAAGTATTTTCTTCTACTGTAGTTACTGACAGAACCGCCTCCTTCCACAGTAATCCCAATCCACCAGAGGCCCCATCAAATTCTATAAAGGAGCATCCCCATCTATTAAATTTTCTTGAAAAACCCAAAATACTTTCACCACTGAGCTTTGTTTCCTATAGGAACACTAAATCTGGTTGGGTTTGATCAAGGCACCTCTTGACCAAACGTCATTTATCAGTGGCATTGCAGCCCCTGACATTCCACAATAAGAGTTTCATTGCTTTCGAGAAGAGGTGTAGCCTCTTCCCGATCTCAACAGTTTTGTCTAGTCTGTTGCATTACCAGCTAAAGCCAATTTGGTATGCATCGATTTAGGCCCTCGTTTCTTCTTCTCCCTAATATTTGGTTTCTGCACTTGTGAAGGTGTCTGATTGATAGTTCTCTCTTCTATTATTTCCATTTGTTCAAGGAAGCCCAGATATTCATTTACTCCATCCTCTTTTGATTCATATTCTGATTCTGCCGCCCAACTGTTTTCTCCCTGTTCTCTCATATCCTCCATTGATTTCTCCAATTCCTTATTGGGGAGATTTGAATGTCCTTGCAGAATGTCAGGTTGTCATTATCATCACTACCCCATGCCACTATGTGTGTGCTTGTTCCTGCTGCTATTATTCCAAAATTTGGCTTGCTTCCTCTGTCCATGTTTCCGTCCACCATTTTTTTGGGTGTGTATTGCAGTTCCTCAACTGAATCAGGAATGATTGCTGAGGTAAACTGCCTATTGTTCAACTGCATTTCTCTAGCTGCTAGTAAAGTTTCTTCATTCCATACAGTGGATGGTGTTTCTATCACTACTTGGGTAGATCCTTGGCTTTGTTGCAGTTCCTTACCTGGAATGGTGTCAACTAGAGCATTATGTGTTTCCTTTCTTACATCAGTTCCACAATAGTTGTCTCCATAGTTAATCTGTCTTTCCTCTCGGGTAAGGATAATTTCTTCATATTTTATTGACCATAAGGGATATCGTGCTCTTTTCTCTTCCACTTCTATTATCCAAACTGTATTTTTATTAACCTCAAGGCCCTTGCCTTTCTTGTCTGCATTGCTGATATCCTGAGTTGCACATTCCACCTCAATAGGTTGTCTCCATTCTCCTTTGGATGATCCTAAGACAATAAACTCTGGGATCTGATAGCAGTCTTGGATTTTTACTAGGATCTTAGAGAAAGAGAAGAACTCCTCCATGTCTAAAGACTCCTCATATCTTACAAAAGTTCCTAAACAATCCCTGATTTTCTTCATTGTGTTCACATCTTTGTATTCCCATGGTAGATTTTTTAATTTTAGCCATATTTCCACTTCTTTAACTTTTTCCTCTTCTGGATTGAAATTAGGCCTCCATACACACACATATATACTCTTATTGTCTAGCATATACGGTCCTCCTTCAAGAATCCAATCTTTATCCTCTTTTAATGGGGTTATTATCATAAAGAAGCCATTCATTAGGGTTTTTATTTGAAAAAAATTCCCCAATTAGCCGCAATCCATCTCTAGATCTTTGCTATAGATGGCCAGGGCCCTAGCCATTTCATAAAGAAAGTCATTTCTTGCAATTTGACCATTGATTCTATCCATTCCCGATTAGCTATTAATAAAGCAGATGTGCATTTGTAATAAAAAATACCTGTTGTTTTATAAAGGTCTTGGTTCACAACTTGGTGGGTTGTGTGAATTGAATCTTGATCCTGTATCTTTGGGCGCCAAAATTTCTTTTCTATTTGTTTGAATTTGAAATTTTTTGGTGGTGGTCTCAAAACCCCATGATGCCATGGATTCCTTCTGAAGTTCTCCCTTATCCCACCATTCAATTTCCAACCGGGCATATCAGAGGTATGTTATCTGTATCCATCATTCCTTGGCCTTACTGGGATTTGTGCACCCATGTTAAACTGTTTCATTATGTTTCTTGTGAAGGGCCACCGTTCCCTTTGATCCACGCTGCGTCCAAAGGCTTCCTTTCCCCTTTTGTCTTGCTTATTGAGAGTGGGATCTGATCTGGAAAATCCCCATTGTTGTTGGTCTCGCCATGGCCCGCTCTCGTCCACTCTCGCCATTTCTGCGATATTTCTATACGCCAAATCTAATCCACTAAAACCCTACTGTAATAAAAAACTTCAAGATTACACACAGAATCACATGTTCTTCATTACTTGTAAAAATTCAATCCGTACAATGGGCATCCTATATATGTATTATTTTATGTTATATTATATTTATATTATTATATTACTATTTCATATTTAAAATTATGTTTATATTCAATATTAAACTAATTATTCTAATAACACTAAAATTTGTTTAAACTACATTGCCAACATTTTGGCAGAACTCCACTGCTTTGCGACCTTCTTGCTAATGTTATTAATAGTTTTATTTTTCCATTTTTTTTTATATCCCTTATACTTTTAAAAAAAAAATTTCTCCATTAATTTAATTAATAAAAGTATCATCGTTATACCCTCTAGTTAGATTAAAATCAATTTCGTTAATATAGGCCATGAGGGGGGACATAGGGTTCCAACTTGGATAGTTAAAATATTCATACCTTAGATTAAATTTAATTCAACTTACAAGTGAGGCTCTTAAATCTATTTTC
This sequence comes from Thuja plicata, assembly GCA_018584345.1. Classification (NCBI taxonomy): domain Eukaryota; kingdom Viridiplantae; phylum Streptophyta; class Pinopsida; order Cupressales; family Cupressaceae; genus Thuja; species Thuja plicata. The sequence continues at coordinate 891,587 of MU224334.1, read as the reverse complement.
GTTTATCTAGCCAATTGACCATTAATGATTTCGTACTATTAATTAATGTTCGTGAGGGTACATTAAATTAAATCGTAGTTGACGTAGGGTCTAACCCCTTCTTTTTTGCTAATGTTATTAATAGTTTTATTTTTCCATTTTTTTTCTATATCCCTTATACTTTAAAACATAATTTTTCTCCATTAATTTAATTAATAAAAGAATCATCATTATACCCTCTAGTTAGATTAAAATCAATTTCGTTAATCTAGGTCATGAGGGGGGACATAGGGTTCTAACTTGGATAGTTAAAATATTCATACCTTAGATTAAATTTAATTCACCTTACAAGTGAGGCTCTTAAATATATTTTCGTTAATCTAGCCAATTGACCATTAATGGTTTCGTAAAATTAATTAATGTTTGCGAGGGTACATTAAATTAAATTGTAGTTGACGTAGGGTCTAACCCCTTCTTTGCTGCTAATGTTATTAATAGTTTTATTTTTCCATTTTTTTTCTATACCCCTTATACTTTAAAACATAAATTTTCTCCATTAATTTAATTAATAAAAGAATCATCATTATACCCTCTAGTTAGATTAAAATCAATTTCGTTAATCTAGGTCATGAGGGGGGACATAGGGTTCCAACTTGGATAGTTAAAATATTCATACCTTAGATTAAATTTAATTCAACTTACAAGTGAGGCTCTTAAATCTATTTTCGTTTATCTAGCCAATTGACCATTAATGATTTCGTACTATTAATTAATGTTCGTGAGGGTACATTAAATTAAATCGTAGTTGACGTAGGGTCTAACCCCTTCTTTTTTGCTAATGTTATTAATAGTTTTATTTTTCCATTTTTTTTCTATATCCCTTATACTTTAAAACATAATTTTTCTCCATTAATTTAATTAATAAAAGAATCATCATTATACCCTCTAGTTAGATTAAAATCAATTTCGTTAATCTAGGTCATGAGGGGGGACATAGGGTTCTAACTTGGATAGTTAAAATATTCATACCTTAGATTAAATTTAATTCACCTTACAAGTGAGGCTCTTAAATATATTTTCGTTAATCTAGCCAATTGACCATTAATGGTTTCGTAAAATTAATTAATGTTTGCGAGGGTACATTAAATTAAATTGTAGTTGACGTAGGGTCTAACCCCTTCTTTGCTGCTAATGTTATTAATAGTTTTATTTTTCCATTTTTTTTCTATACCCCTTATACTTTAAAACATAAATTTTCTCCATTAATTTAATTAATAAAAGAATCATCATTATACCCTCTAGTTAGATTAAAATCAATTTCGTTAATCTAGGTCATGAGGGGGGACATAGGGTTCCAACTTGGATAGTTAAAATATTCATACCTTAGATTAAATTTAATTCAACTTACAAGTGAGGCTCTTAAATCTATTTTCGTTTATCTAGCCAATTGACCATTAATGGCTTCGTAAAATAACTATAGCAAATTTCATGGTCACTAAAATATCTTGCTTCTTTATTACTAAAATATTATTAGTGTTTAACTTAGAATTATAAAAATTACATTTAAATTTAATTTCATTACCACATCTTAATTTTCAAACTAATAAGTTCTCAAAGCTTTATATTATTAAAAGCACTTAATTATTTTCTAAATTGCAATCTAGCGTGGGTCCATAGAAGGTTTTCTCATTTAAACAGCCTCAATATTTAAATTAAAACATATATATTATTTTTACTTATTACACTACTAATAGTGATTACATAATAACCCCTTAAAGATATTTTAGAAACATTTCTGAATCTCCCTTTAAGATAATAAAATTTCCTCTATAATAATTCTAACTAAAGCATTCATAAAGTTACCCTATGATACAAAAATCTCCCTCTAATCCTCTACCTTAGTACGAAATTAGGGCCCGTTTGGGGGCTGGAATTAGACTGGAATGGACATTATCTAATTCCGAATAATACCAAATTCCATGTCTAGGTCCATGAATACAAATAGAATTGGAATTACGAAATTCTCATTTTGCCTCAAAATGGGCATATCAATCTTCCACCTAAATAGGTAGAATTGGAATTTCAATTCCAATTCCAATTTTTACAAAAGCAAATTTAATATCTCGTCGGATCCGTGACATGATAGATGTGTAAATGTGTGTATATGTGTGTATATGTGTATATATACATAAATGTGTGTATTTGTGTGTATGTGTATATATATATACACACACACATGTATGTATACACACACATGTATGTATGTGTGTGTATATACACATACATGTGTGTATATATACACATGTGTATATATACATGTATGTGTATATATACACATAGGTATATATACATATATGTGTATATATACACATGTGTGTATACACACGTATATATATATATGTGTGTGTATACACACATGTATATATACATGTGTGTATATGTATATACACACATGTGTATATATATAATACACATGTATATATACATGTGTGTATGCATGTGCGTATATATGCACATATATGTATATATACACATGTGTGTATGTATATATGCACACATACATGTATATATACACATGTGTGTATGTATATATGCACACATACATGTATATATACACATGTGTGTATGTATATATGCACACATATGTGTATATATATAAATATGTATACATACACAAATGTGTGTATATGTGTAGACACACATGTGTGCATATATACACATATGTATATATACACATATGTGTGTATATATATACACACATGTGTGTATGTGTGTATACATACACACATGTATATATACATGTATATGTGTGTATTTATGCACACATGTGTATATATACATGTATATACACACATATGTGTGTATATACATGTATATACACACATATATGTGTGTATATACATGTATATATACACACATACACACCGTATTCAAAACAATTAAGAAATAAAAAATTAAAATTATTTATGCATCTTCTCAGTCATCTTCCGGGTGAACCAAACAGGTCTAGCCCATATTCCGGAAATCATTTCTAGGATATGTATCTTCCAGAATTGACCATATCCAACATTTGGTATTCCAACACCCAAACGGGTAAGGTTCCCCCAAGCATCTTTTATTTAAACACTCATTTATTTTACAAGTACCCTAATGTCAAAATTAGGGTTTCTCTCTCTTGTTGTGTTGCAGGTCAGACGTTCATGGAGGTGGCGATGGTGAAGAGCAAGGCAACAACGTCTCTATATAATGATGGTCGCATGGATCAATCAAGCCCCTGCGTGTTTGTTTGACGCAGAGGAGCAGCGAGTTGAAGGTTGGTTGCAGGGTGGCGCCTTTTGTGGCCACTAGGCGACTGAGGTGAGCATAGGGCAGAGGTTTTTGAGGGTGTGGGGTTGGGTCATCTACCACCCCATTATGATGGGCTACTTCCCAACGACCCTGCCAGAGTCAATGGCCCTCGGGCCGCTGCTGTGGTAGCGTCGCTGGAGCGGCCGCCACGGGGTAGGGGATGCCGACCCTCCCCATGCCTCCCTTATGAAAGGGGGAGCACAGGGTGGGGCTTCAGCCATCCTCGTCCCTCAAGCTTATATAAATGTTTTTTTTTTTGAATTTTTTTTTAGTTTTTTTTGTTACATTTAAAGTTTAGACTATTATAT
>MU224334.1:844043-862294 GCA_018584345.1 Thuja plicata | reverse complement strand
ATTTGGGGAATGAATTTAGAGGAAAATAGATGATTAATTAATGATTAAAAAACCATTAATTAATAGATGAAAATTAGTGTTTTTAATGTAAAGTCGCAAGCCTGTCCATTTTAGGGTGTCTACACATATCTTTCTGCCTCTTGAATCATTTTCCTTGCCAAAGGTGGCATCTTCTATTTACATTGGGGATTTAGGTTCATCCATAGATTTAAATTTGACATTCATCTTCAAGAGCCTCCCTCTTAATCTTAGGAACATGACCCTCTTCTATTTTTGAGGTGGTTCGAGATTCTCTGACTGGTGAATGCCTTTTAAATTTCTACATCTTTTCTTAATTCACTCTGACTAGGTATAGAAGTTTTGCACACTTTTAATTTTTTTACTCAATAATCTTACCATTTACACATTTATCAGAAGAATATTTCCCTTATGTTAGTACTAAAAAAATTCTCTTCCTAGATATATTTTTTAGAGTTTTAAATTCCTTGAACCTTATACGGAATTATTCTGACTAAAAAAATATATCTAATACTTCTTAGAGAAATCATTTACAAAAGGTAACATACACATCCTCTACTTAACAAAAAATATATATTAGATATAGTTTATTCCCTTAAAGCATATCTTATGAAGGAGTTTGTCATGTTTCCTATGATTGTTTAGTATTCGAATAAATGTTTCTCAGTATTATTTTCCATCTTTACCTTTCCAACTTTAGCTATGGAGACTTGAGGTTTATGTCTATCTGGGCACTTCGGGGCATAGTGTCCAAACTGCTCACATCTGAAACATTGTACTTTGCATATGTCCTTTCTTTTCTTAGATGATCTTTTATCTTTAGTTTCTTTGTTAGTCTTCCTCTTAAAGTTCCCTCTTTTTCCTTTCTTGTGAGAATTAGTATATAGCACATGAATGTCTTCATTTGTAGAGTTTTGACCAATACCCCTGGTGATTAGCCTGGAGTCCTCTTGAATGTAATATATCTTCAACAGGTCAAATTTAGGGAATTTTGGATGACAATTGATTCCTTGAATGAATGCTTCCCATGAAGCTGGTATTCCATTCAAAGCCAACATAGATAACTCATTTCTATTAATAAGTTACCCAATAGTGGCAAGTTGGTCCCTTAATTTCGTAATCCTCCTAAAGTATGATGAAATAGATTCTCCTTTGTTCATCTTTATATGATGAAGATTTTTCTTAAGCGATAATGCCCTGCTAGTGTTATTAATCTCATACATATTTTCTAATGTTGAGAACATTTTGTATGCAGTGTCCAATTTGGAGATAATGGGCACTATATTGTCTTCAACAATGTCTACCAATAGTTTCATGGCTTTATTGTTATTCTTTATCTATTGGAATTTATCTCCTTCATCTTTAGACATCTCTTTCTCATTTTCTACAAATGTGTCCAATTCATGTTCTCTAAGAGTGAGCATAATTCTAAACTTCCATGAAACAAAATTTGAGGCTCCTTCAAGACGATCTTCAAATCTGACTTTGTTCGTCATTTTAGTCTTCATATAGAATTAATACAAATGGGAGTTTGATTGTCCTCTTGATTTGAAATCTGATAGGATCTTCCTTAGACTAGCTCTGATACCATGTTGTTGTTTGATCAGATTTAGGGTATGTAATTCTTTAAAATTTTATGTATAAATATTAGATAAATTCACAATAGAATGTTATCTAATCTTAGTTAGATATAAGTATATCTTGATAATTTCTCCTTAGAATATTATCTTTATATACATTGATCTCCAAATTGATATTATATCAAATCACTTATTTGATATATATCAATATCAATATCAATATAAATGATCTTCTTATTAACTAATGTGTATCGAGGACTTTATATATATATATATATATAACTAAGGTTGAATTGTATTGCTATATTAATTTTTTTCATCAAGTGAGTTTGATGTATTATATATATTCTTCAAGGATATCTCACAAAGGGACATACCTCTTCGTGAGATATTCTTATTATCAAAGTTTACCAACTTAGAAAATTGCATTATCGACATGTTATTGTTTATCAAAGTCAATCCTCATTATCAACTTGATAATGATAATCACAATGATATCATTATCAATAATGATTAATCAATATTATAATTTAGATTCATAGTTGATACCATAATCAACATAAAGTAATATCATGTTTTGATTGATACCACAATCGATACTATTATCAACTCAATGATTTTCATTAAGTTGATATAGTTATCAACATATATAAAGTTGATAACAATATCAACTTATGATTTGGTTGATACCTTAATCGACTTTTGATAATAATGATAAGTTGATATTGTTATCAACTTTATTAACAATTAAAGTTGATAACAATATCAACTATATCATTGATATTGTGTTTACTCATATTATTTATCAAGTAATGATAACTATATAATGAATCTTATTAAGATCATCAAATGTATAATGATAACGTATATAAGGTATAACTCTCATTTTATATAAAGAAGGAGATATATCGAATACTTAGGTTAGAATAATCTGGCTGAAGCTACAAACATTAACAAAAATATGTCATACCAGTTGATCTCCATGGTCAAGCATTACCTTTTTCAGACCTCATTATGCAATTTACAACCATGTGTCCATAGTTACCACAGATTGAGAAAGTGACATTAAGTTGCCTCTCTTTGGTAAGGTCTTTTCCGGTTCACTGATGACCTTTGATTGTTCACTCTTGACCTGCACTCATCAACTTTGTGACCATATTTGTTGCAATTATAACAGTAACCATCAAAGCTACTAGATCTACTATTGGATCTAGATCTACAATCATGAGCAATATGTCCATACTTATTGCACTTATAGAAATGTCCATCAAAAGTGCTAGTTCTATTTGCAGAAATGCTTCTACATAAATTTGCAGATGACCTACCTTATGACAATTGAAACATATAGGTTTGTAGGCTTTCTTACCAGAATTTCTTTGTTACCTTCGGTGGAGACTCTCCTTGCTTGACCTCCTTTGTTTTAGGAGATTCACCAACTTCAAAAGTAGAATGGTCAGTATATCCAAGAAATGTGGTCCCTTTGCTCCTTTTTTGATTCCTTAGTTGTTCACCATGTTTTGCAGTGCTCTCATTGAATTTCTTCAGCAGATCATTAGTAGTCTTCTACTCTTCTTTTATTTTCTCAATTTCTTTCTTCAGATTTTCATTCCGCCTTAGGGCTTCTTGATTCTCTTCAATAGTTTCTTGTAGATGTTCACTTGTCTCATGTAAATGTGCATGCGATGTACCAACCTCTTGTTTAGATTTGAAAAGTTCACCTTCCACATATTTTAGTGCTTCATCCTTGGCCTTTAAGACATCTTCTGCAACTTTCCTTGCATCTTCTGCAAATTTTATTGATTCCAACTTTTCACCCATCTTGATTGATTGAGCTTCAATCTCCCTCTTAATGTTTTTCTTGTCTTTTTTCAAATTTTCATTTTCCATAGCCATGGCTTCTAGGACTGCTTCAGATTCAGCAGATCCACTTTGTTCAAACAATTTCTCAATGTAGTCTTGAATCTCACTTAATTGTTCAACAAGATCTTGTCTTTTATCTCTAGACTGGTTGAGTTGTTTCTTCAATTCCTTAATGACCATTTCAACTTATTTGAGTTGCATCTTGTGCTTCAACAAACCCTCCATATTCGCCTTAAGGATCCTACCTAGGTTGTTAGGCTTCTTCAAGGGAACAAGGCTATGATACCAATTGTTAGTCTTTAAAGGCACTAAGAGGGAGGGGGTGAATTAGTGCACCCACAAATTCAAAACACTTCTTTAATAGCTTCCACAAAATCTAACATGCAAAAGAAAATATTACATAGAAGCTAAGAACATAAACCATTCACACAAAGTAAGCTCAAGCCACAAGATTTTTCCTATGGAAACCCTTGTTAGAGGGAGAAACCCACGTGTGAATCTATGATACCCACAAATTTCACAAGTGCACCAAAGACATCTACCCTGTTAGGAGCAATTATAAACACCCTACTAAGGGTATACTCGGTTAAGAATATCTTTAGCCCGGTTAAAAGCTAATACAAGTCCTGTTAAGAACTACCTTGTTAAGGGATTACAAAGTCCTTCTAAGAGTTACCTAGTTAAAAGATTTATACTTTAGATCCTGTTAAAGATCCTGCTCACCCTATTAGGAGTGACCTTGCTAAAGAATTTCACTTGCAAACCTATTAGGGCTTGCCTTGAGATAGACCCAAGAGTAAATGATCTGAATAAGTCACTTCATGTCTGACAGACCCACTTCAATTCCGATCATAGTGCCGCCTTAAGCATCCAACAACTTCACATAATCATAATCATAATCACCTATCACAAAGCCACAACTCTCCAACAACTTACTCTAAAACTTAATTTCATCCTTATTTTATAATGTAACTTATCCAAGTCAGCCTTTTGCCCTAAAATACTTTACCCACCAACATTAAAAAACAAATCTGATTGCGGCCAAAATGCATTGGTCAACTCAATAAAGTCAACACAACATTATCCAAGTCGTAAACAATCATTTACAAATATTAAATTGATCAGTTAGCCGATCTAATCAAACTTGCTCTGCCTGTCTCCCGTTCTTCCTGTCAGTGTTGCTTGAATCCTCAATAACTTGCTCAAACCTTCAATCTAACTGATGTGATTATAGATATAGCTGGATATGCCCCTGTAGATGATAAATGCATGATCGCACATCTTAACTTGATCTCTAACTCCAAATCTGGTCGCATGTACCTCACATACTGTCTTCTTCTCGGTCGACTAAACACTTAGTCATTTCTTCAATTAGATCCTTCAACACCAACGATAAAACTTATCTCATACCTCTAATAGATCATGTTGCCAGCAATGACAATACCACAATGCAATCCCATGATCAACACTCAGATCATCTTTACCAAATGCCAACACTTATTTCAAGTTGAAATTTGGCTTACAATTTAGTCTTGTTTTTGCTTCCCAAATTTTGTCCCAAAATTGGTTTCTTAGTCTAAAATATGTCTGTACATGTAGAAAACATTTTCTCTCTCCATCTAGCTCTAGATCTCACACTTTTCAATTTCAGTTACATAGTCATCTTCCATAACAACGAAGAATCATTACGTCCACTTAGTGCTTGATCCTCCTTGAGCCTATTGGATCATCTTCCTTCCAATGTATGAGAGGAGATAGGTTTGAGCTTCCTAGTTTTTCCATACATCCTAGTGACAACCCCTCATACCTATTTTCTTCCATTACACTAATTATTTTGTTAGAATTCACTACTTTTTTCATGATTTTTTTTTTTTTTAAATTGAAGTTGAAGATCAAAATCCCAAAAAATGATACAAATATGAAAAATAGGGTACAAATATGACCAAAATAATGTAACATATTAATAAATCTAATTAAAATTCAAATGTATGTAGATGAATTGAAATCAACAAAATAATTACAAATTGTTAAATTGTAAGCGAAATAACTTTCAAATCAAATTATTTTGACTTGTCATATGTATAACACTATACAATCTCATTCTAAAACAAACAGGGTTGACAATTTAACCACAAAGTTTAAATATTACAATTTTTTTTTTTATAAAAATTGAATATTGTTTTTTCTTTTCAAATAAAATCAACTAATACAAAATACACAACAAAGTCAAGATATGACATATACAATAGTGATGTGTCATTCAAGTCATTAGTACAATTGGCATTTGATTAGATGAATCAAATGCTTTTAGACATCATTTTTTAAAAAGATAAAATTTTCATTTTTCTCCTTACTAATATAGACCAATAAAAAGACAAATAAATGACAATTTTACAATAATTTAAAAGAGAATTAAATATAATTATATAAATTTTGTTCAAAAATTTTAATTCTATGCAATGGTTGATTAAATTGTTAAAAAATTGAATTCAATGAATGCATAAATATTGTGCCTTTAAGAACTAGTACATTTTATGGCAAAAAAAAAAAAAAAAAACTTGGTTCCCCCAAAATTGATGGGGGTTCTAGGTCCATATGCATCTAACATTGGCCTCAATATTTATCTTTGTAACCTTAACAATTCTTTTATACACAACATGTCTACCTTTAACAACTCCTTTATACACAAAAGTCACATCTTATACATTTGTACTCATTCTATGAAGTGCTACGATTTTTGTATGGCATAGAATATGTTTCCCAACGCCATTTTTATGTATGAAATAGATGGTGTACATTAACTTTAAATATATCATATTATTGTTTTATTTTATTACTAAGTGTACATTCAATTCTATTATTAACATAAATTATATATTTATATTGATTTGTGTACGTAAATACGACCATCGAATTGAACACCAGGTTGGTTAAACGGTTTTGGCAGTGAATGCAAGTAGGCAGTTAACAAATGAGGAAAGTAGCAAATAAGGAAAGCATTGGCAATAGTACCAGTGTGGACGAAGGTACCCATAAACGGCCAAACTAAAGACAAAAACTGCTGAAATATAAAAGGTTGAGCTCCTTTTACCACCTCCCAACTGGCACCTCCAGACAAACTGAATTCTATTGTTAATTATATCTGATAATCACTCCAGTTGTGTGGCTGTGAGAATGGTTGATTGTTGGTCGACTGTTTGGCCTACACACATTATACGTGATGATCTGTAGAATATAAGAATAATGCAGAAATGGACAATAGTCCGCACTCACTGGCATTTGACTGAAATTTTCAACTTTTAAAACCATTGTATTGTTGCTTTGCAGCAATCCAGGTAGCATTGGTATCAGATTTATTATGTTGGAGTGGAGAGTGATGAGATAATAGTCTTGACTTCGTGCCATATACGGACGAACACTAAAGTTAAAAATCATCGTTTAATTGCCTTGAAGGTATCTAGGCAGCGGGTGTAATGGCATTATATTCTAGTGCAGGGATTTCAGGGGGCTTTGAAGGGCATTGAACTCCAGCTATGGCTCTTATTCAATGCTGGGTTTGGGTTTTCTTGGCGGCAGTGGGGATTGGGTTTGGAAGGGCAGATGAGAAAGTGGGTATATGGCCCATGCCTGCACATGTTGAATATGGCAGTCACACAGTGGGTGTTTCTAAGCACTTTGCTCTTTCTATTATAGGGAACAATCCACCCTCTCAATCCAAATCCTCTGCAATTTTCCTCAAGGGATTCAACAGACTACTTTACAACATTAATCTTCATCGCGTCCAGGAGGACAATACAGATAATCTTCTGCTTGGCCTTCGTCTTACCATTGACTCATGGGACGACCAAGTATGCATTATGCATTCCCGCATCAGATGGCTGTATCTTATCATTTTAAAATTCTATCTCTTGATTTGATTAAAATTAGCTAAGATTTATATTGAATTTGCTAGATCTTATTTCTTAAAAGCAAGTACCCTGCATTTTACCCTTATCTAATATAAATCAAGATAGATTGAAAATCATTTTATTTACTTTTCTCCCCAATAGCTCAAGTAGGCTGACGTGAGACATCCTGGATATAACTGTGTATTACTTATTACTCTCATTACTATTACTCATCAAGGGAGGTGTGGAATTGGTTGTTATGTTCCTTGTCCCCTGCTATGCCTGCATAGCGCAAGCCATCTCACATAAAGAGCCGGCAATAATATTAATTGAGAAAGATGTGAAATTGCTTGTTATGATCCTCCTTCCCTGTAATGCATGTCTAGCTCAAGCTGACTGATCTAAACAGCTGACTGTCATACTGGCTCATTTCAAGTGCTAGTGATTTAATTTCCACTAAATTTGAAATTAGAACGTAACTACTGTGTAAGTTCTTCCATCTCAAGCTGCTCTCTCTACTTCATATGTTAACATTAGCTGGATAGCTTCTGTTTGTAAATATACATCTGCTCCTCCACTAGATCTTGGGGTGGGGTCTTTGTGTTTATCCAGGAATTAAACTTTCCTTTTTAATATACTAATTGACATTCATTGGTTTTCAGGGCAGCCAATCCTTGTTTATGATATAGATTGCCTACAATCTACTCATCTTATAAAAGGTTATGAGCTTTTAAGAAGCCCTACAAGCTTTGCTGCTCCTAATGTTCTTTGCTTTATTTTTAACCATAAAAATTTTTAAAGGCTTAAATTAAAATCATGATATACAAAGATCCAAAAGTAACTCTTGTCTTAGATAATTAAAGATCACTAGAATATTCCCTTTAAATGATTGTTAGTTGTATCCTGCATTAGGCCTATTAAAGTGCAGAAATCCAATATATAAAACAATTCCTGACAAGAAAAATAACACCTACAGAAATTTTGGGAGTACAACATATGTACATTTGGTTTGCAAAAGTCAAGAATTTTGTTTTACTTTCAACCAATTCAGAAAATGTCGTTTCATACTTTACTATCTGTATTCCATGCCACTGTTGTGTTTACCGTTTCTAGTTTATCATTCTACACTTGGTAGTTAAATATCTTTTTTGACTTCAGAAGTTTTTCAATTTCTACTAATTTGGGAAGATCTGAAAAATGTATTTTGTCCTTCAGCATTTGTGTGTATTCAATTCTGTGAAGTTATATTCTCTTCTCTTCAATTTTGAAGAGGAGCTGGGTATTTTGTAAGTAATGCAATATACCATTAATTATTATCTTCTCCATACAACTCAATTGCCTTGGAGAAGCTTGAAAAACAGTGAAGATATCTGTAGGATTGACATATTATATTGAATCACACTATAGTGGCTTTAAAATTTATAAGAATCTGTTTCCATTTAATATTATACATTAATGGTAATATTCGAGTCATTCCATGACAGAGATGCGAAGGATATATCATAGATCTGAGTTGTATGTCACTCTCAAACAATGGACCTTTCATGCAAAATGGCTGTTTGGAACAAATGGAAGTTAGATCAGAAGTTATGACTAAGGAACTACAATATAAAAAACTAACTTTTCTTTATTTTGTTTTGCTAGTTACAATTTGGTACAGATGAAAGCTATACGCTGAAGGTGCCAGACCCCGACTATCCTAAGTATGCATACCTCAAGGTGAGTGAGTAATTTGTGATGGTCAATTATTTTCTATTAACTACAGATTGTTTGGCTCGCAAGTTTGAATTACTTCACCAAAATTGCCATTGTGAAAATGTAAAACATAATATAATTTAGCATGCTCGCAGGGTGTACTGACCAAAACATGTCTAGCATATAGACAACCCTGTTAATTTTAGAATAGTGAGACTTAATGTTGTGTGAAAACATACCAAGTTAGTTCAAGTTGGACATGCATGTATTTGGAGGTTAAAAAAAGAGCTAATTTAAGTGAAAGGCTTTTCATCTTACTTAATGTCATCACATAACTTTTTCATCCCACTGCAGCAGACTGCTATCTAAAATCTTTCTTATTATTATACACCTATGTGAAAATATAAAATTCAGAGCACATATATTTCCTGTGAACATGCCTTCTTTATCAACCAACTCCATTAAATAACCATCTAATCCGACCCCCAATTTTTCTTCATCAGGGTTTAATTTGCAGGATTTAACATATAACCTGCCCTAAGAAAACGATTCTTCTCTTGGAAATACCTGTGATGCTCAATTATACACAGAGAACAAGATATTCTCTCTTTCTCAAAGAGAGACTTCATTCATGAACTTAATCAGCATTCCCTTCCAAACAAATTTAGTTCCATACCTTTGTCAAATGTGTCATTTGTCCAGTCACGTGATCCATGAAGATTGCAAGATACAATTCTTCCCCTTAGTAACAAGATCCAAGGTTTATAACTAAAATCAATGTCACATTAGTCAATAATCAATTGGGAGAACTCACTGCCCCTTAAAATGGTTTATTCCTCTTAGAGCTTAGAACCAACCTATTATAGGGCAATTAGGTAGTCAACATGCAATAGAGTCACAACTAGGAAAGAGGATGGAGATACGCCTGCATATCAGTGATGGACCAAAGCTTGCACAAACTTATAAACTAAAAATAAGGAAATCTGCAAGTGAGAACTCTTAGCTATCCCGAACAGAGCAGCAATCTTCCATATGTAACAAAGAGAGACCATTACAAAACAGTTTTGGAGGAATTATAATACTGCAACATGAATCCACATTAGACTTGGCCAACAAATGTGGCAAGAGAGAACCACCAACTAGGTTCGAAGATTCCCCTCAAACGTTACATCTTGCTGTGGAGACATTCACTTATGAGTAAACCTTGCCAGTCTACCCTGCCCCTAATTTACTAACATGCTTCATCACTTATAGAGCTGCACATTCATCAATTGATACCATAGAATAAATTGAGTGACAATGTGGCCAAGTAATTGGTTCGACGACCAATTTCACTGTTCAAGTTGGGCATGAATCCTAGAGGGGTAAACAAGCCTACCAATCATCCATGTCTTCTTGTATCATCATCATTTGGTTACCATGTTCACTTGTACACAAACCACACCTTTGAAGAGTCTATTAGTATAGATAGACATGGGAGTGCCATTTGCATCTTGGACAATGCAAGGAAGTAGCTAGGATTTCTTGTTTGAATGATAGGGGTTCAATAAAGTTCATGCCCAAAGAACAAGTCAAAAATGTTTCAGAGGAGTGACGTCAAAGGTCCAAGGATTCAGATGCTTGAGAGATTCAAGAAAGATAGAAGTGATTTAGAATTGGGGTTTCAGGATGCCACGTGACATTCAGCTTCAGATAATGTGCTCTAAGAATCCTAGAGGTCTAAAGAGGAAGGTGTGAAAAGGAGTGGGGATCACGGAATTTGCAGAGGATGGAAAAAGAAAGGAAATCCCACCAAGAGGAGTGCATGAATGGAGGAGGGAGAATCTATGTTACCCCAAGTTTCAGGGGTGTGTTTTGGGGATGGGGATGGGAGAGAGTCATTTTTTAGGGGACAATAGGGGACGACAGGGGATGGCTATTAAAAAAATAGGGAAAATTTCAAATATTCATATGATAGGATTGATAAGGAAATCATCATATACATGATAGAAACTTAACACATAAAATTGGATCAAATTGATATTTCCATTCCATAGAAATCAGCAAAAAAATGAAGTTTAAAAAAAAATTAATTGCATTCTTTACAAAACATATGTATATCATATAAAAATTACATCAAAAATGCCCAAAGGCTGCAAGTTTCAACTAGAAAATGACAATTATATAGAAATACTAATATGTAGCTCCCTTATCAGCCTCCCTTACATTGCATCAAGGTCAGAGTTTGAGCCACTTGGTTTTCCCTCAGCTGTGCAAAGGGGTGTGGAGCCCTTGTTATTTTTTTTGATCTTTCTTAAAGAAACTTAAAGTTGCTTGTGTTGTAGAAGATGGCTAGTTGTTCCAGGGATGGTTAGGGGACATCTAAGCATCCCTTGCCCATCTCGGGGACGGCTAGCCATCCTCTGCTGTTTCCACTTATTCTGCAATCATATTGGAAATGTTTCTAATTTCTTTTATGATATTTGAGGCTAGTGGGGGATGTTTTTGAGGCATCCTTGTCTCCCTCTGACA
Source organism: Thuja plicata (assembly GCA_018584345.1). Taxonomy (NCBI): domain Eukaryota; kingdom Viridiplantae; phylum Streptophyta; class Pinopsida; order Cupressales; family Cupressaceae; genus Thuja; species Thuja plicata. The sequence continues at coordinate 850,743 of MU224334.1, read as the reverse complement.
TTTTCGACGCAGCCTGCAGACGTTTCTGACTTGGGACAATCTGATTTTGGTTGGGTATGCATCCCTAGGTTAAGGGAGAATTGAGAAATTTGCATATCTATTACCATTAGGCAAGAGGGAAGGTGGTAGGAAGCAATAGGGTTTTGCAATGAGAAAGCATGAAGAGGAACGAGCATTGGGGAAGGAAGATAGTATCACAGGAAGAAGTGTGGGGAAGGAAAACAACTCCAAAGGCATGAGTAGAATGGTGGGGGTTGAGTTTTGGGATTATCGAGTACTTAATGCATTCTGGGGAGACAAGGATGGAGAGACCTAAAAGCCCACAGTAGGAGTGAGAAAGTAGTCAAGGATTAGGGAACAAGAATACCCAATATTGAAGGAAGAGGAATTGGATTGGGGCTTGGAGAAATTCAATACTAAAGGAAGAGGAGGAAAAAAAGAATGGAGAGCCAACCGAAATTTGAGGAAGCGCGATGACAAGGAATTGGAAAATCGAGTATAATTTGGATGATTTTCATTAGGCAAGCAAGCATAAAGAGTTCTAGAGTCTCGTGAGGAACAAACACAATCAGAAGCCAGAGTTGGGAAGAACATATATTGAATACCATACGGAGGCTCAAGGAGAATATGTGAGTGAAGCATCAAAGATCGTGGAAGTCACATACCCAATGCATAGGAGGAAAAAAGGAAAGAGGTGCCCATTGGGATTATAGGATTAAGAGTGCAAGGTGATATTTGCCAAGGGTGCATAAGGGGAAGCCAACAGAGGAAACCAAAAAAACACAATATCAAGGATTTATAGGAAAAGAGGTTTTGGGGTTTGGGAATATTGAATATTGATGTCTTGTGCAGTGGCAAATCAAAAGAATATTTACAAGTATTCACTGTAGAGGAATGATAAAGTGCCATGTGTGAATGGTGTGGATTGATGGAAAGATATTTCAGAACACGAAAATTTGAAAACTGAGAAGGAAGAATGCAAAAGTGCAATGTCCCCTTTTGGTGCTTAGCCAATTGGTGCATGTTTATCCCACTTCAAGTCTTCGGAAGCTAATTGGTTAGTTAGGGGGGAACTCCAATGTTCTTTGAGAAACAATTGATTTGTCTTGTGGAGCAATTATTCTTGGGTTTGAGTTCACTTTTTGATATGGATCCCTTTAATGCTTTCAAAATTGATTTCCATCCTTTTGGGTGCTCTCCAAACTTCTGGGAGGAGCAGTCCGTACTTTTAGATAGTCAGTTGACTGCTTTTGGTCATCGTCCCCAATCTTTAGTATCACCTTGGCATGATCAAAATTGCAAAATTATATCGTTTGGCTGCTTTTTGCAACTTGGAAATATTATTAGGTTATTTACTTAATATTTCACTTAAGTTGTCTTTTGTTAGAAATATTAAAAGGGACAACTAAGTGTAATAGCTCATTCTAAAAGTGTTGAAAAGTTATTTCTAATGGACACCTTGGAAAAAAAGACTTTATTCATGAGAAAACATTATTATTCCTGAAATAGGTGAAAAGTGTTATGTAAAGTTAATTATTATTTCTTTAAAAGAAGTTTTGGAGCAAATAAGGAACAAATTAATATTGTATTGTCTCAAAAAGTTATAAAAGGCAGTTGAGGGCTCATTGTTATGGTTGTTGATAAATTTGATTTTGCTTTTGCATTTTGGAGAGAACTTGTGTTCTTCTCAAAAAACCCTTGAGAACGAAACCCTCTTGAGTTTGTTGGTTTCAATGGTGAACGATCCTCCCTAGCTGGTTTATGGTGGTTTCACTTCACAACATCAGAGCTTTAATGGAGTTTGCTGTTTTTTGCAGAGACTGGGAGGTTTGCTAATATATGTTGAATTTTTGGTTTGATTAATGTGTTGAGATTTTGGTAGAGATTTTGATGGTGTTTGAATATTCCTCTAGTTATACCATTTCTTGATGTACATCTTTGGTCTTCGGTGAAGCCCTAGACTGGCTGTACCATCTCCCATGATGGGCAATACCTCTCATAATGTAGTTGACAATTGTGGTAAAGGCTTTATAATTGTTTGAAACCAATTCCAATATTTTCTCGTTTGCTGGTCAACTCCTATGTGACATTTTCGAGTGATGTTTTCTGCTGATTGGAGTTTTCTAGAGCTGCCATTTGCTTGTAGGTGACTTGAAAACTTGGCATGGGACTAAGAGAAGTAAGGCACTTTGGTTTATTTGAGTTTGGTCTTCATAGTTTGTGACACATTGGTGATGGGCGAATGACTTCAGAATTATTAAGTTGAGAAAAGGAGGTTTGAGGTGTTAGCACATCATAAATTTGCTGGTTGCCCCTATTCTTTGGTGCCATCATCTTGCTGGGTATGCATAATCAATCTTGCAAACCTGAAACTTACCACTTCTTGTCATTTTTGGGTTTCCCTATAGTGCTGGGTTGTTATTAAGTTGTTTGGGAGCCTTGGGAAGCAACCATAATGCAATTGGCAGGAGTTCAGAGATATTTTTCTTGCTGTTCAGACCTGCACAAGGATACTTCATGCTTACAACTCTTTGTTTCATACTTCCAGCCACACTACACTCAGTCGTATCATTATGAGTTGAGGGGTGGTTATTACAAAAATGATGTCGTGCTTTGTGATTCAAGCAACACAATATACAATAGCTGTGTTCTTCAAAAACCAAAGCCCAAAGGAAATGTGAGGTAGTGAAAGGAACATATTAGTAGAGAGAAGTCTGAAACCCTGAAAAAGGATAGACAATAATCAAAAAACCTTAATACTTAGAAATTTTTACACTTATGCAAATTAGACACAACTAAATAATGAAGGAGGAGCAAAGTACATTCTAAGTGTAAGGTCCTGAAATTGCTGCTCACATTTCTAGAGGACTTGACCCACTTCAAGGCCAAGGAAATGTTGTTCAGAAAGGCAGATGGATCAACTCATCAACAAAATGTGAGTGATGAGAGACCAATTGTTGAGAGTGGATAATCTTTCATTCAATTTAGGGTCAACTAGACCTAGGAGGAATTTCTAAAGGTAATCTTTAACAAGATTTAATCACAAGTGGAGATATAAAAATATACAAATTCATAGTAGTATCTAATGTATGCATTACCCCAAAATTTGCACTAGACTGGGTATTGACCTACTACACATGACCTCCATTAAGTGGATGAAGGAATCATCACATAATTACAAGATATGGTTATGCAAGACACAATTTTCTTAAGGTGAAATCCTTTAGGCTTGCTATAGATGTTTCCTTTGTTAAAACACTAAACCATGAAATGCATACAAAATACTTCCTACTCCTAAACTATTGGTTAAATATGTTTTTCATTTTTTGGTGTATGGAGGTTCAAACACTTTTACGACCAAGGCCTTGTATTGGGTTATAGAGTCATAGTTACCAAAAGACACAAAACATAGAAATGCCATAAGAGATGATATTGATAACTAGACATGCTTAATCATGCTTCTCCAAACTCTAGAAATACATCTCCAATATTGAAGACCATTGCAAATAATGATTTTGAATGTTTTGATATTCATCTAATGTCTATTACATTCACACTAGCAAATGTGGCAAGAGCAGACTGTAATTTGAGAAGAAACTACAAAACTTCATCGCTTAGAAGCTTCATTGAAGATCTACAAATGGTGAAGGAGACATTTGATTACAAATATTTGCTACAAATAAGCTACCTCTTCATGATTTGAAAAATGAATTGCTCAACATGTGACTAGATTTGCATTAATCAAAACCCTAGAATTCGCCCCACATTGTAGTCGTGTGGAAATTGAGAAATGATCAACCATTATTTTGGAAATTTAACTAATATTTTTAACATTTTATCTACTTGTTAAATCCTTGTGGGAATTTGACTGAGAACTAGATGTCATTAATGTGGTGTGAAACAAGTTGAAATCTATTCAAATGGTGGCTTGCAAACGACATTATTCATCATCCACTGTTCATTTTGAACTTGGATTTGTATCCTTGGGATAAACAAAATTTTTGAGTGGAAAAGACCAATTTGGTAGTTGTAAGACTCAAATTGAGCATTAATGGAACTTTTGGGAAGATCCGGCAAGTGGAAGATGCAATTTAGAAGAATCATGGAAGTTTAAAGTGAAGGACCGTAATAATACATGTGGGATTTCAAGTCAAGAATGAAGGTTGGAACTAGATGGGAGGATAGAAGTCCTAAAGTTTCAAAAGGGGTGAGCTGAGTGGATGAGAAGCATGAGAGAAAATGTGGGTGCAATTGGACATCAGGATGGGATTTCTAAATGGAAAACTAGATGTATGGAGATTAGGTTAAAGTATGCACAAGAAGAAATGAACAACGAAACGATTGATGAGCATTTTGCAAGAATTCAATGCAAAGGTGGATAGGGGAAGTAGATGGAGTGGATGAGGTCTAGTAGTCAAATCAACCTTTGAACAAGATGAAATGAATGGAAAAAAGAAATAGAATACGTTTACAAAAAAATTGATGCAGATGTGGATATTGGAATATGATATTGGATAGGGATCTAGATGTTTAGATGTGCGAAGGATTTTCAAAGGGCAGATGCAAGAAATGATGTGGGGAAAACTTGCAAATAAGATGAAGGATTGAGATGATGCACAAATATCTAGATTCCTATTGAGATTTCATGTGGAGGAGTTAAAGAAGGAAAAGAGAAGAAAAGGAGCAATAGAAATTGATGCAGGAGCATCTTGGGATCTTGGCAATCTTGCATCAACCAAAATGATTTCCTTTTAGTTTCTTTGTTGTTCTGTTCCTGTTGAGCAATTTTGGTGTTTTAGGTGGCGATCACTCTAGTTGGCTTTTTAGCTGATGCAATCTGATGGGTTTGTTCTAGACATCTTGGGGAACATTTATATATGATCGCATCTTGTTTCATTCTATTTTGGAGAAGATATCTTAAGTTTGGTGTGTTCTTATTTTGTTCTTCAGTTGCCCGGTTGGTCTTGGTGATTTCTGATCATTTGTTGATCTACCGGTTGCAATCTTCGTGTGCGATCGTGCCAGCTCATTATTACGGTTGAGGCCGACCTTATTGTATGATCGCATCTCTTAATGCTTGCATTGGAGGTTGTTCTTAATGATTTTGGGTCTTGACCTATAAATGTAACATGTTTTCTTCTTCTTGGAGGATGTGATCTTTTCTGGCCGACTTGTGGATTGCGGTCTTGTATATATTTGTAGTCTTAGGGTCTTTAGAGGGGGAGCTTTTCAATACGTAGCTTCGAGAGGTTGGCATCTAGTATGGATCTGGTTTTCTGATTGTATCAAGTATGTGTGCCTTAGAATGTAACCGAGCATGTTGTTGGGCATGTATGGTGTAAATCTTGATTATCTGATAATAAGAAGGCGTGTTTTTTGTTCATTTATGAGTTGGTTATGAATTGTTGTGGATGGTTTCCATTGTGTTGACTCTTGCTACATGATTGGATTGTCTCCATAGGGGAAACTCTGGTCATGGCTACATCAGGTGGTATCAGAGTGAGTTTCGATCTTGTGGTGGCAGTGATCTGAGATCCTGGACTTACGAAGTTCCTGGCGTGTTGCTTGTGAGGTGGCAGAGACCAAATCTAGCTTGCATCAACGAAGGACTTGCGTAAGAGTGGTTGGAAGGGATTGCTACGGAAGGTTGAGTTGTTGTTGGTTGATGGCTTGTATGATTTTATCGGAGTATGATTTGTGATGTAATGGTTGATTGTTTGTTCCTGAGCTCGTGATCCTGTGGAAGGCTTGTTGTGGGATGACAGATGTAGATCTGACCTACGAAGGCAGAGGATTTGCGCGAGGATGGATCAGAGAGTAGCTGTTGATTGTGAAGCTTGGAGTGGGTTGAGTTCCTTGAGACATCTTGTTGGTGGACAGATCACTGGTTGGAGGCAGGCTGAGAGCATGTTCAATAGATTGTTGAGTGAAAGGCAATTAAGATCTTGTAGTCAGATCACCGAGCAGAGGCAGTTGCACCTTGTGAAGGGAGAGAGGTTGTTGGATAGGATGAACCCTAGAAGTGTGAAGAAAGTGTATGAAGACCTCAGGGTTGAGTTGAGGTTTAAGATTTGTAATTCTTTGGTTGGTTTCAGGAGGAATCCTGAACCTGAGAGTGAGTGTGAAGAAGCTACTAAAGAGATGAAGAGGTTGAGTTGGCATTTACTGGTCAAGAGGTGGATTGTTTGGCCTGTGAGAAGGATTGTTCAAAGGAGGAGAAAGCAAGTTAGGGTTACTACTGAGATTGAGGTTAAGCTTGATGAGGTATGTACATCGGTGAATACTTTGACTAAGATTGCAGAGGATAAGGTAGATGTGGTTATGGGTGAATTTCATAATCTATTTCTTGGATCTAATGAGCTAGTTGAGGAATGTCTTGTTATTGAGGAGGATAATGAGATTGTTGATATTGAAGAGTTTGATGTTGCTGAAGTTGGAATTGAGATTCCTTTGGCTGAATCTGATGACCTTGTTAGGGTGGTTGTTAAGTCTGATGTTGTTTGCAATATGGGTGTTGTTGTTGATGAGTAGTGAGTATGAGAGGGCTTGTGATGAGACTCTTAGTTGCGATTATGTGATGTCCCCTTCTAGCTAGAGACATCATTCTAGCTTGTGATTAGCCTATTAGAGACCCTCGTAGGCTAGTAGGATTGGATAGAGGGTCACCTTGGCGTGGAGATCTTCCAGGGACAGAGCAGAG
>MU224334.1:816461-837745 GCA_018584345.1 Thuja plicata | reverse complement strand
AACAGTGACATGCTACAGTGTCGCCGTGAACAGTGCGCTACAGTGTCGTGAACAGTATAGCGCTACAGTGAATTAAAAATAAGAGAATTAATATTGTAGATTTTGATAGGCGCTGCCCAAGGAGGAAGCAATCAGCAGTGTGGTTGCATATTGGAGATAAAAATTAGGTGTTTTTTCAACTATTAATGATGATGTTTTTAATGCATTCTTCCAGCAATAAGTATTGTACAAACATTAGGAGCCATCTGAATAAATGAATTTGATCAGCATTATAATCAGATTTGAGTTACAATTTTAGGTAGATTAGTTTCAATATTTGTATTTTCTTTTCGTCAACTCAAAAACCCAAAAACAGCATAAAACATTCAAAAACAAACCAAAAACAATCATTACACTCAGGGAAACAAACAGTGATCAGCATAGAGCCTATTTGGGGTTCTTACAATTATGTACATGAAGCTGATGGAGAGTTTCAGACTGACTTGTTTCAATTAGAGGTTGATTTGTTGTAGAGATTACCTAGAGGGTGTGAGAGAGAAGACATGTGGTTCTTTGCTGATGTTGATTCTAATCAGATTGTTGTTGTGGAAGAGGATGTTGTCTCTTGTATTGCAGTGCAGGTGTGGAAAGAGGGATTGTATTTCCTTGACAGAGATGAGTATGAGGATGAGTGGTTGAGGTTGATAAGTGGGTTTGTGAAGAGGAGTGCAGATCTTGAGTTTAGTTATGTGGCTGACCTGTTTGATTCTTCCTGTGAATTTGTTTGCTGGTTTGATTTGATGCAGAGGCTGTGGAAATCAGATTAGAGAGGGCAGAGAGTTCTTGTGTACCGGTTCATATTCTTAACCATGAGGGTTGGGAAGCCTAAAGTCAAAATGAAATCTTTTATCCAATTGTGGATTTCTTCTACAGCTGCAAAGTGAGAGGCTCACTTTTTATTAACCCCGGGTGTCTGATGCAGGAGCATCTTGGGATCTTGGCAATCTTGCATCAACCAAAATTTTCCTTTTAGTTTCTTTGTTGTTCTGTTCCTGTTGGGCAATTTTGGTGTTTTAGGTGGCAGTCACTCCAATTGGCTTTTTAGCTGATGTGATATGATGGATTTGTTCTAGACATCTTGGGGAACATTTGTCTATGATCGCATCTTGTTTCATTCTATTTTGGAGAAGATATCTTAAGTTTGGTCCGGTCCTATTATGTTCTTCAGTTGCCCAGTTGGTCTTGGTGATTTCAATCATTTGCTGATCTACCGGTTGGAATCTTTGTGTGCGATCGTGCCAACTCATTATTATGGTTGAGGCCGACCTTATTGTATGATCGCATTGTTAGGGTTTGACAGAACCAGAACAATATAAGAATAAATAGTTATACGCAGAAACAATAGAAGAAAGAAACTAAACGCAGATAACACACAGATTTAACGTGGTTCACCCAAAACCTGGGCTACATCCACCTACACAGCCGTCCAACCTTTCTTATTATCTAGCAAAAACATACACCACAATACAATGCATTATACATCTCAAATGCTTATAACATGCATTTTAGGGCAACCTCTAAAATCGACGATTTTAGGGTTTTACAATATCAACATCTACTACATGATCAGTCACCAAAATATCAACACGCATCTCTTAATGCTTGCATTGGAGATTGTTCTTAATGATTTTGGGTCCTGACCTATATGTGTAACACATTTTCTTCTTCTTGGAGGATGTGATATTTTCTGGCCGACTTGAGGGTTGCAGTCTTGTATACATTTGTAGAATTAGGGTCTTTAGAGGGGGAGCTTTTCAATAGGTAGCTTCGAGAGGTTAGCATCTAGTATGGATCTGGTTTTCTAATTGTATCAGGCATGTGTGCCTTAGAATGTAACTTGGCATATTGTTGGGCATGTATGATGTAAATCTTGATTATCCAATAATAAGAAGGATTGTTTGTTGTCCATTTCTAAGTTGATTATGAATTGTTGTGGATGGTTTCCGTTGTGTTGACTCTTGCTGCATGATTGGATTATCTCCATTGGGGAAACTCCGGTCATGGCTGCATCAAAAATTGTGGGTCTTTTAAGCATAGACAAACACTGGAATCAGATATTGAACTAGTAGGAAATGTCCAGATGTCCACTAAAACTTTGCAACTTTGTAGAAACACCAAAAACAACTCAAACTTAGAATTTTCTCAAGATTTTGGAACTTCCAACATATGATAAGCACATGGAGGATGTAGGGGAACAATGCTTAGACAAATTTGACAAATTGAGATCCATATAAAGACTTTGCAGATCAATTCTATGTAATTGGCAAAATGAGGTCTAAATGCGTAAAGGAGCTAGGACTCAAATTATAGCAATGTTAGATTGATTCCCAACATTGGGTCTAGTTGGGGACATGTGTCGCATGTAGGCATAGTGAGAATGTGAATGTCCAAGAGAAAACCACAAAAAAGGCATAGGAAGAGGGGACTTGGACAAACATATTTCATCATGATCAATAGTGGTTAAGAATGAACAAAGACAACATGCACACAACACAAAATATATATGAGGGTGCACCACTACTTACAAGAAGTAATAAGTAATTTGTAGTGTCATGAATTGACAACTTGACAAGATACCAAGTGAAACTATCAAGGTAGTGTGCACTACCATTTTCTTTAGCAACTTTATATGGCCATGCCCCACACCATATTCTTCTCTAGTTAAAGCATTTGAGTAGCAACCTATTATGATCTCTCCATGTCAACATATTCCTTTGGAGCTACAACTCAAGTGTCCCTTTCTGGTCATCATTCAATGAAGGAGAATAGTTTGTGTTCATGAAAAATATTTTATCACTATACCATGGATCATCATTGAGATGACAAAAGGCACATTCACACTTGGAATTTATCTCAATTTCATTGCATCTAGACCTACATCCTATTATGGCAACCTTAACATCATGCAACAACATATACATTGGAAGCACCAATGACATATCAACTTCTTACAAATTAGCTCAAATGAGCTCCTACCAACAAATTCTTCAGATGTTATATTATCATCCAATAGTGCAAACCTCCATTTGTCAAAATGTAATGACTTGCTAACATGTGCAATAGGCTGCTCACGCCCATCCTCATTCATTTGAACCATGATAGTAGTGGTAGTGTAGGAAAAAGTAAAGGGAAAGAGTTGAGAAGACTCATAATATCTTGGACTTACCTACAAATACTAACTATCTTCCTTGAGTTGCACATATGCATCAAGTAGCACCTCACTCCGTATATCTAATTTTTCATTTACATCCTCAACAAGAGCAGGGCAAAGGGAGAACCAATAATTTCATGATCTTTTTTATCATCATATCCATTGAGAAGGTTAGGACAAACATTAAAGGATGGTGCTTCATTTGTGGTATTGTGGTCGTCCTCTAAAATGTGCAACCTTTTCTCTTCCCTTTGTAAGTTGGCCTCTTCATATGATGAATCCATTTGATCACGTGGGAAGGTCAAGTCATCTGCACAAGGAATGCAAGGAATGAGTTTAGTACAAGAAAAATGTTTGGTTCTTCCATCTCCCATCTCCTCTTCGTCTACAAATTATCTTTCCAATGACTAGGAATGAACTAATTCTGCCCCATCATGAGCTTTTGACACATTTCTTCTTCGTTATCCACTACAACATTGGATCTTGCTCTTTCTTTCATCTTCTCTATAATATTTTTGTTCTTGGTCTCTACTTTCACCTTTTCCTTCTCCTTGCTGACATTCATATCATTTCCATTTGATTTAGTAATAGTAGTAACACTTTGTGTAGGTACTTGTCTTTCTCTTTGCTGATATCCATTTTAGAACTGCACTACTATTGCATTTAAATGGGTAGTGATGTTGTCATTTTATGGCTTGGACTTTTGGCATAGCTACATGAGTTCCTTTTGATGTTCAATGTTGTGAGCGGGCAACTCATATTGATTTAGATCAGCACTAGGATTACATTTAAACCTTTGATTAGATTCATCATAATTAGTATATTCTTTATCTTCCATGGAAAATATCTAAATGCATCATATTAATCATCCTTATCTTCATAGTGCTCAATATAACCTTCCTCATGAGGAAGTTCTTCCTCTTTGCTCACTAAGAGAATGTTTGCACATTTAAGCACATTAAGTTGAGATTCTTGTGTAATGTTCCCTTTTCTAGCACACGTTGTATGATGTTGTCATTAGCCTATTTCTCCATGGTCCCATAGGCTAACCAATACTTTTAAGGGATCTTGATGATATTTGGACTAGGCAATTTCAGTTACAGGCAATTCCAAGGTGTTTAGAGGCAGTTTCGGGCATACGTACCATTTATAGTAAGTCATTCTAGACATGGTTGGGACCTCGAGTGGCAATGACATGTTGATGGTAAATTTTTAATATCAACAGAGGATTTATTTATTATTGATATGATTTATTGTGCATTAACAAAGTTAGTTTATAAAGTTAAATTTAAATATTTAACTTTATTAATGTTAAGTCTATAGTTGTAGGAAATATTTAATTAAAAGACTTCCCCTTTATTTAATAACACATTGGAGATATAAAATGTTTGGGGACTTACTATTAAAGAAAAAAAACATTGCGGAAAAATAGGAATCACGATAAAACAGGGGGAAAAGCAATCGCGAGAAAATGGGGGAAACAAACAAAGTCCCAAAAAAATAGGAAAAGGGAAAAAGCGATTTTGTTTATCCCACATTGGCAAGGTGAATGAATGAACTCTCTTGAGAATGTTATAAAAGAGATTGAATAGCTCTTTTTGAGCATGTTGGTTGAAATTAAAATATTAATGAAATATCGGAGAGTTTTCTTCAAGGGTTTGTGAGGACAGAATCCCTCGTGAATAACAATGTCTTTGCTGTTGGAAAATGCAGTTGGGGGATTTGCCAAGTGTTGTAACTAGGTATTAAATGATTCGCCAAGGGTTTATTTGTTGTTAAAGAACTTTGATTTTTATATCAGAAGTTGTGAGAAGTTTAGGAGTTCGGATATATTTGCTATTGCTGGAGGTAGATATAGGCTGCATTTGGAGACATATATTGATAGGCAGAAGCTGCGTCTAAAATATATATTGGGCTGTGATTGAAGACATTAATATATGCTGCGTTTGGAGATATATATCTGTTGTGACTGTATCATTTGCAATTGTTGGGTCGTATTTTACTGTTGTAGCCATACCTTTCTCATCCAATATGGCTGCTAACTCAGAGGAAGCTGAATGTGGGTGTATTAAGGAGGTGTGATTGGGTTCAGAGATCTTCTAACAGCAAATTGAAGGATTCTAAGATCATACCTAGCATCATTCAACACAGTTGTGCCTGGTTGGAGCTGTTTATGCACACCAAGGACTGGGAAAGTATGTATTGCTAATGTAAGAACTGAAATCATATCTCACCAAAATATTACCAGCAGTGCATCTTAATGGGGTATGCCAAGAAACTGTTTTGTAATAACCTTTCATTGAAGTAAAGATTGAGTTTTAGGAAGAAATTGCAATTTCCAGATTTGCATTGAACGTATAGAAGCATTAATGTGTTATCTTTGAAAAATGCATGTTTTGAGGTATTAAAATGCTGCTATTTATAACTATATTCGTATATATGAATGAGCGGATAAACTAACATCAAACACAATAAACTATACGTTAAAATCAGAAAAAAAAATATCAAAGCAAACTAGGCAGCCTATTACAGTGGTATCAGAAAAAGTGTATCCTTCCATCCTGAAGGGTTGATCAGAAAGATGAAGTCTTATGAAGAGTTACTAGAAGATCTTCAGTACTTGCGTGAGCATCTTGGTTGGTTTAGATCGATCTTTAAAAAGAAATCATAAACAAATGAAAAGGACTTCTTCAGTGACCAAATCCTGAAAGTCTGCAAAAATGAAGAAAGGAGAAAAGACAGTGTAATGTCCCCTTTTATGATTATTTAGACACTACGTGAATTATTGGATTCCTTCTTAATGCAATGTGCAAGAATTGCAGATATATGAACTATTTAGAACAATGAATGCAATAACAACGAATTATGAATACGAGATAATGAATTATAAATATGACTGGTAATTCCAAATGCACTGTGAATCCTCTCAATGTGATCGGATGGTTCTGCAGTCTCAAAACATGTTTATGTGTATAGGCTATTTCTAATGTTACAATATTTTATATGCACTCGATCCTGTAAAGTCGTCTTTGATCTTCAAATGGATTATATGTTGTAGTTACAGGTTTACACGTAAACTTCAGGCAAAGATATGTCATCTTTGATATTCAATATTATATATGCAATCCTTCTCTGTCACTTGAGCCGTCTCTGATGTATAGTTGTGATATATGCTCTTCTTATGGATGTCGTCTCTAATATGCGATTATGATGCTTGCACCAGGGGTTGCGGCAACAACCTTATATGCTTTGTAAATGAGCAATTCCACAAAGGGAAGTATAAGTTTAATATTAAATATTCTTCAATGATGCTTTGGAGAGTCGATCGGCTGAATATAAGTATGTGCCAAAGAGGCACGATGAAAATATGCCAATCTTCACAATGAGTAATTGCAATTTACTTTTAATAATCGTAACCGATTATTATAAGTAATCATATGTACTATTGTTTAGACTTACTCATCGATATATGCCAAGTATCGATGGAAAATGGATATAGCCATCGGTGAGAATGGAATTGTTATTTTACTCATAAGAATCACTTGTGATTATTATGAGTAATCATATGTGATTAGTCATAATAATCATAAGTCATTATTGTATCACGTCAGCCCGAAATACTGCCGGTTGTAAAATCCTCTAGCTCGGAATACGTCAGCTAGGTAGTGCAATAATCCAAGTCCATGAGTCGGTAGGGACACCCAACCATGGGAAGCAATGATCTCGATGATGCTATTCTCATCTACTCCATGATGCAGTGATATATGTATATGAACATGATGCTTACTGCAGAGTGCCATGATACTTAATGCCGAATGCCATGATGTTGAATGCCATGATGCTTAATGTTGAATGCTATGATGCTTGATGCAGAATGCCATGATGTTAATACAGGATGTTGTGAATGCATAATATGAGTGCATCTATGCATGGTATGATGTTCCCTGTATGTGTCAATGTGCATGGAACATTGTATCATGTACAGATGTATTCATTGAACAAGGATATGAATGATTTGGTAATGTATGCGATGGATTATCATGCATGTATGCATCTATGTGGATGAATATGCAAAATATGATGGTGATATACTAGTTTATTTGAAATGAATCTAACTATTATGAAAATGCAAGGAATGTATGTACAAGACAAGGTATGTTTACTTTTCTTTGCCACTATTTACATGTTTGTTATTCTTGATTAAAATAACGGGATATCACAGCCTCCCCTCCAAAAATGCTTGCCCACAAGAATTTGATTTTTCTACTCTTATGGGTTTCTTCTTATAGTTGATGTAGATCCTAGATGTTCCTTCATTTTTAGTGATTACCTCGATCCTTGACTTAATTTTGCTTCTTGAGATTTGTAGGGATTTCTTGAGTTTGTAAGGATGTGGCTGTCTATTTGTAGGAGGTGTGCTTGGATTTGATGTGTTTTCCTTGGCTGAGTCCGCAAAGGACATGCTTCATTTTCCCCTCCTTGAAGACAATTGTTTGCTTGTTGACATCTTGCTTAAACGGTCTTATGTTTTTCGTCCAAGGTAGTCCCAAAATGAGGTCAGTATTTTACTATTTCCTAACTCCAAGATGTGGAATTGAGTCAAGTAACTGTAATCTCCAACTTGTAATTTGAGGGGGAGAGTTATGGTCTTGCAAAACATGATTGCTCCATTTGCTAATTTAATCTTAATGTTGTTGCATAGGAGTTTGGGTATGTTGTATTTTTGGACCCAAGCTTGATTGATAAAGTTGTGAGAAGAACCGCTATCCAAGAGTATTCTTATGCTTCTTTCCATCAATTTGTCCCTGAATTTGAAAGGTGTCTAGTGTGGTTCCCTCTAGGTTGGCTAAGGTTCCTTCTTTTGGTTCCTTGGGAGGTTTGTCTTCAGAGTCGGTATCACTAGTCAAATTTTCCTCGTCTTCGTTGGGTTTTACCTCAATGTAATGAATCTGTCCATTCCCTTTGCATCAATGTCCTGGAACCCAATGTTCTTTCCAAGTGAAACATAGTTTCTGCCTTCTGAGCTCTTGACGAGTTTCAAAATCTAGTCTGGGTCTAGGATTTGTTTCCTCGTTGAAAGGAGTGGGGTTTTCCTTAGCAACTAGGGGTTCTTTATGGAGTGGTTTTCTTTTAGTAGACCCGAAATCCATATTCCTAGCTTTCTTGATGACCTCTGGTAGGGAAAGAGGATTTAATGCCTTGATCCAACCTCTTAAGGGATCCTGTAATCCATCCATGAAGAGCACAATAAACCTTCTCTCGGAGATATCAGTTACTAGGACTGATAATCTTTGGAATTCCGTGATATAGTCCTCTATATTCCCTCGGTGTTTGACTTGAGTCAGTTCCTTGAAATGTAGTTCAGGATCCTTATTATCAAACCTTTCAATGGGTCTCTTGGTGAATTCAAGGTAGGAGCTGATTCTAGAGTGTCCCATGTTTATCATGCCATGGTGCCACCATTCATGTGCCACCCTGTCTAAATGTAAGGCTACATATTTTATAGCCTCTTCTTCCATAGGGTTTAGTTGGAAATAAGTGTCGAGTTTCTGCACCCATGCTCTGGCAGACATCTTTGTGGTCCCATCAAAATATGGTATACCTAGCTTTCCTACCTTCCTCTTAAGTTCTGAAAACCCTTCATTGCTCCCTCTTTGAAACATATATTTCATCCTTAATTCAAGATATTCATTTTAAGGACATTTTGTTTTGCAGATAACCTACTTCCCAATCCTGTCTAATTTGGTCTTGTATTTGAGCAAAAGATGGTTCTCCTTCCATTTGTCCTTCCGGTGGTGTGAAGTTGGGTAGCCCTGGCCTTGAGCTTTGTCTTTTGGGAGTATTGTTTTGTGATTGTTCCTCTTGTCTGGCATAGTTTCTATGATTCTCAGGGGTATGGATTAGTGTGGACCGATTTAGAACATCAACTAGTTGCGTTAGCTTGTTCTGCAATTCCCTTTGTTAATGAATCACTTGGTCTACTTTGTTCCCTGTGTTTCCTTCTCCCATGCATGTCTCTTTTGGTCCTTTCTTCCTTCTGCTATATGTTATTAAGGGTTTGCTCATTCACCTTAGTCAGGATGCGTGCCTCTGATACTAATTGTAGTGCCCCCTTTTATGGTTATTTGGGCACTACGTGAATTACTGAATTCCTTCTTAATGCAATGTGCAAGAAATGCAGATATATGAACTATTTAGAACAATGAATACAACTGCAGTGAATTATGAATACGAGATACTCAATTATAAATATGATTGGTAATTCCAAATGCACTGTGAATCCTCTCAATGTGATCGGACGGTTCGACAGGCTCATAACGTGTTTATGTGTAAAGGCTATTTCTGATGTTACAATATTTTATATGCACTCGATCCTGTAAAGCCGTCTTTGATCTTCAAATGGATTATATGTCGTAGTTACAGGTTTACACACAAACTTCAAGCAGACATTGTCGTCTCTAATATTCAATATTATATATGCAATCCTTCTCTGTCACTTGAGTCGTCTCTGGTGTATAGTTATGATATATGCTTTTCTTATGGATGTCGTCTCTGATATGCGATTATAATGCTTGCACCAGGGGTTGCGGCAGCAACCTTATATGCTCTGTAAATGAGTGATTCCACAAAGGGAAGTATAAGTTTAATATTAAATATTCTTCAATGATGCTTTGGAGAGCCGATCGGCTGAATATAAGTATGTGCCGAAGAGGCATGATGAAAAGACGCCAATCTTCACAATTAGTAATTGCAATTTACTTATTATAAGTAATCATATGTATTGTTGTTTAGACTTACTCATCGATATATGCCAAGTATCGATGGAAAATGGATATAGCCATCGCTGAGAATGAAATTGTTATTTTACTCATAAGAATCACTTGTGATTATTATGAGTAATCATATGTGATTAGTCATAAATTATAATCATAAGTCATTATTGTATCATGTCAGCCCGGAATACCATTGGTTGTATAATCCTCTAGCCTAGAATACTGTTGGCTAGGAAGTGCAGTAATCCAAGTCCACGAGTCGGCAGTGACACCCGACCATGGGAAGCAATGATCTCGATAATGCTATTCTCGTCTATTGCATGATGCAGAGATATATGTATATGAACATGATTCTTACTGCAGAGTGCCATGATACTTAATGTTGAATGCCATGATGTCGAATGCCATGATGCTTAATGTTGAATGCTATGATGCTTGATGCAGAATACCATGATGTTAATGCAGGATGTTGTGAATGCATAATATGGGTGCATCTATGAATGGTATGATGTTCCCTGTATGTGTCAACGTGCATGGAACATTGTATCATGTATGAATGTATTCATAGAACAAGGATATGAATGATTTGGTAATGTATGTGATGGATTATCATGCATGTATGCATCTATGTGGATGAATATGCAGAATATGATGGTGATCTATTAGTTTATTTGAAATGAATCTAACTATTATGCAATTGCAGGGAATGTATGTACAAGACAAGGTATGCTTACTTTTCCTTGCCACTATTTACATATTTTTTATTCTTGATTAAAATAACGGGATATCACAAACACGATGAAGGATGTCCTAACTACTTCGGAAGGTGATAAGGAGTTAGGCAAAAAGGTGTCTATTGCAGGAGAAAAGTTGCGACACTTATCTCTATCAAAAGATAATCTTCTCAGCTCATTGGAGGAAGTGGCAAAGTGTTTGCAATAGGTGAAACAATTTCCCTCTCAGCTGATCCGAATATCAATAGCTCAGACAGTGAACTCTTTGGGAGAACATAGATTATTGAGACACCCAGATAAGGAGGTAAGACTAGTTGTTTCTAATTGCCTACGTGAAATTATAGGAATTACAACTCCTGAAATTCCTTACAAAGATGATAAAATGAAAGAGGTTTTTCAAGTAATCATTGAAAGTTTTGAAGGGTTAGGAGAAATCTGTAGACCTTCTTTCAGTAAAAGGGCTATGAATTTAGAATTGACGACAAAGGTAAGATCATGTGTTGTCATGATTGACTGCAGTTGTGATGATCTTATTTTTCAGATGTTTCATTATTTTCTCTTTGCTATCAGTGAAGATCATGCCCAATGCATTCATGATTTCATAAGAATCACACTGACTACAATTATTGATGAATATGATGTCATTTCCCAGCCTCTCATAAATTTCCTATTGGATGTATATAAACAAGAATTAGTTATATCTACTAGTGCTTGCAATCTGGTCAACAATGTATTCAGCCAATGTGATAAATTTAAACCTCTCATGGACAAAGAGAAAGCACAGGAAATTGAAACAGATTTATTTAGTGACAAAATTCTGAAAGTGAGCAAGAATGAATTGAGGCAAAATCTATGTTTCTCTTGCAATAAGGATTGGAAGCATAATCGCCAATGCATGGGTGAACAGGTATTGGAAGACATTCCATCTACTTCCAAGTCTCTCTTGTCATCATTTGAAGAGGAAATAAAGGTTGCCAATACAAGTTTGGTTTTGAATGATCATTTGAACAAGGAAGGTGATCCTAAGGATGAAGCTGATTCTCCATGTGCATCTACCATTGAAGATATTCCTGAAGATGACGAAGTTTTGTCCAGCAATGAAGAGGATTGTTTCCAATATGATGAGTCAATTTTTGCTTCAAGTAATGGTTGCATGAACCTCTTTGTGGGTGATTTAGAAATCATGCTTGACGATTCCAGAAAGGTAATGACTTCTTTTGGTGATTCCATAACTCATATTATTGCTGCCCCACTTTCTCCACATGAAAAGATTGGTCCAAATCTTGATGATGGTGATTCTATGTTTGATTCTAATGCTGCCTTGGTTCTAAATCAGCAAGAGTGCGAAGAAGATATAATAGAAGAAGTTTTCTGTGAGAGCCAAATCCCTCAAGGTAAATCAGCTATTTCAACATATGAATATAATGTTGTTAAGTCACACAAAATGGAAAACCAATTGAAGGTCAATGAATATAAGATAGTTGCAGCGTTAACACATTTTGATGATATGCACAAGTTGGTTGAAAGACACCTTTGGGAGGGACAACTTGACAGTAGAGAAAAAAAGGGGTAAAGATGAATCTACTCAAGCTGATTTGCAGGTAATCAAAGAAGGTATAGAAATTATGAAGTCAAATTATTTGCACTTACTTTCAGATCGTGACCACCTCCTTAATCTTGCAGAAATTTATTCAGAATCATTGTATGGGAAACAAAAGAAGGTTGACAATCTCACCTGTGAGCTTGTGGATACAAAGGATACCTTGGAGGCTACTCAAGAGGCTCTACAAAGAGCAAAAAATCAGATTGACAAACTTAACTTGGAGTTGAGTTTGGCACAATCTCAATCAGAAAATCAGTCTTTTATGGCAGCCAAATTAGAAGGGACAACCACCATTGATGAGAAACCGATGTTAGAAGAAGAATGGATTGAATGTTATGAAGATTCTATGGAAGAATTTGTATCAAATGCTGATTTTTTGATGGTAAACAACAGTCCTTATGCACTTGTTTGTCATAAGATGTCAAATATGAATTTTCAGGTTGACATGGGTTTGGAAAATCACTTTGCATATATTCAAGATTGCAAGCTTAAGTATGAGGATGTCTTCATTGTTTCAAGTTTCTCACAAGGTATGAACTTCCCTTGTTATTTGAAGATTTGCATTAAGAATGAGCATGAGGTATACAAAGTTCTTGTTTGTATGGATATACCAAGAAGTTTGAATGAACATGGGAGTCGTAGCATTGAAGAGTTGATAGTTAAATGGTTAGAAAATGATCACACTCTCTCTAACAAATAAGAAAGCACTATATTTGTTGAACGTGTCATATTCTAGCAGCCTACAACCAATTGGGAATGAATTTTCCGATTTGGTTCCTTGGCTCCCATCTCACATTTCAATGTATAAAAGTTATCCTATGATGCTGATCATTCAATTTTCAGATCATGCAGTGATGATAACAACTGGTTGTATAGATTTGAGGCACATAATGATCTCTCAACACTTGAGAATTGGATGTTGATGAGAATTTACCAGTCCATGAGAGCAAAGAAAGAAGTGAGTATAAATCAGTTTTTCAGACTTCTTGTTACTGAAAATTATTAACAAATGTGTGTGATTACATTTGGAGATACGTTGAAAACTATTCCTCATTTCATGCTGAGTATGCTTAATGACATAAGAGATTCAGGTACATATATGGGTGTTAGGCTTGCACATAATAGTACAGTTTCAGTCTATGATTATATCAGAGTGGCACAAACGTCAACATGGTGGTTTCTTTTTGAGGTTGATTGTGAACCCTAGGATCACTTGGGTTTGCAGTTTAATAGTTAATGATGAGGAAGCCAATGTTGGCTTATTGAGGTTTACTCCCATGGTGTTCCAGTTTAGTTTTCTTGGAGAGTGGTTTCCTGAGGAGTTGATAGAGATGGTGCATTATTTGATTTCTCTACTTACTAGTTGTTATCAAGAGGTCTCTTGTGTTGGCATCCAGTAGGGCAATGCTTTAAGTGGTTGGTGCTATAGATATCCTAGGTTGGCATGGGACCCTGGTGGCATACTTAGTTTCACTTTGGTTCAGCATAGTGATCTTGGGGCAGCATTGAATTGCTTGAGGAAAAGCAATTTTGGGAAGGGCGGACTGTAATGTTCCCTTTTCTAGCACGTGTTGTATGATGTTGTCATTAGCCTATTTCTCCATGGAAGGTAGACTAACCAGAAATTTTAAGGGATCTTGATGATATTTGGCCTATGCAATTTCAGTTACAAGCGATTCCAAGGTGTTTAGAGGCAGTTTTAGGCATACTTACTATTTATAGTAAGTCATTCTAGACATGGTTGGGACCTCCAGTGGCAGTGACATGTCAATGGTAAATGTTTAATATCAACAAAGAATTTATTTATTATTGATATGATTTATTGTGCATTAATAAAGTTAGTTTATAAATTTAAATTTAAATATTTAACTTTATTAATGTTAAGTCTATAGTTGTGGGAAATATTTAATTAAAAGAGTCCCCCTTTATTTAATAGCACATTGGAGATATAAAATGTTTGGGGACTTACGATTAAAGGAAAAAGCATCGCGAAAAAATAGGAATCGTGATAAAATAGGGGGAAAAGCAATCACGAGAAAATGGGGGAAAAGCAAAATCTCGAAAAAATAGGAAAAGGCAAAAAGTGATTTTGTTTATCCCACATTGGCAAGGTGAATGAATGAACTCTCTTGAGAATGTTATAAAAGAGATTGAATAGCTCTTTTTGAGCATGCTGGATGAAATTAAAATATAAATGAAATATTGGAGAGTTTTCTTCAAGGGTTTGTGAGGACGAAATCCCTCACGAATAACAATCTCTTTGTTGTTGGAAAACACAGTCAGGGGATTCGGCTAGTGTTGCAATCAGGTATTAAATGATTCGCCAAGGGTTTATTTGCTGGTAAAGAACTTTGATTTTTATATCATAAGTTGTGAGAAGTTTAGGAGTTTGGATATATTTGCTAATGCTGGAGGTAGATATAGACTGCATTTGGAGACATATTGACAAGTAGAAGCTGCGTTTGAAATATATAATGGGCTGTGATTGAAGACATTAATATATGCTGCATTTGGAGATATATATCTGCTGTGACTGTATCATTTGCAATTGTTGGGCCATATTTTACTGCTGTAGCCGTACCTTTCTCATCCAATAGAGCTGCTAACTCAGAGGAAGCTGAATGTGGGTGTATTAAGGAGGTGTGATTGGGTTCAGAAATCTTCTGACAGCAAATTATAGTCTAAGACCATGCCTAGCATCATTCAACACAGTTGTGCCTGGCTGGAGCTGTTTATGCACACCAAGGGCTGGGAAAGTATATATTGCTAATGTAAGAACTGAAATCATATCTCACCAAAATATTACCAGCAGTGCATCTTAATGGGGTATGTCAGAAAACACTTTGTAATCAACTTTCATTGAAGTAAAGATTGAGTAATAAGGAAGAAATTGCAATTTTCAGATTTGGCTTGAACATATAGAAGCATTAATGTGTTACTCTTTGACAAATGCATGTTTTGATGCATTAAAATGCTGCTATTGTTGACTGTATTCATATATCTGAATGACTGGATGAACTAACATCAAGCACAATAAGCTATACATTAAAATAAAAAATATCAGAACAAACTAGGCAGCCTATTACGTCTTGGAGCTCAAGGTTTGCCAAAAGTTGTTTCTATTGTTCAAGGTGATATAAAATTTCTTCATGTTCAAATTCATCTTTATATAACATATTGGGAGGATTAGGATATTGGGCAACAACATGTGTTACCATGTCCTAAAATCGAATGCCAAAATTTTGTACATTATAGGATTTATTCCTTTTCATCCTACCAAGAATCATAGTATTTATTTTGCCTTGAACCTTTTGCAGTTCAACTATTGCTAGAAGCTTTTGTTAATTTTCTTCTACCAGCTGAAACTTCCAAATACCAAACAAGGACTTCCTTATTTCCTTTTTGTGCCATTCTATCGGTGCAAGTTGACAGGATATGAACACTGTATACAAACTTCCAATGCTAGAGTATTAGGATTTTAAAGATATAAACCAAATCAACATATTCCAGGCCATCATTATGAAATTGTTGCTCACACCTATAGAGGATTCAAACCACTTCAAGGCCAAGGAAATGTCATTCTTTAAGGTGAATGAATCAGCTCATCAACAAAATGTTAGTGATGACAAGCCGATTGCTCAAAGTGAATAATCTCTCCTTCACTTTGGGCTTAGCTAAACCCAAGAGGGTATTCCTAGAGTTTAACAAGATTTATCACAATAGGAGATAGATAAATAGACAAACTTGTAGTAGTACCCAATGTATGCCTAGCCCCAAAAATTGTTGCTACATTGAGGACTAACCTACTACACATGATCTTTATTAAGCTAATGAAGACTTCATCGGATACTTGCAAAACGTGGGTGTGCAAGACATGATTCCCTCAAGGTAAAATATTTTAGGTTCGTCATAGGAGTTTCCATAGTTAAAATCTTGAACCATGAAATGCATAGAAACTACTTTTTAATTCTAAACTAATGGTTAAAGATGCTATTCATTTTTGGGCATATGGAATCTGTTGAAATGGGATAAAGATCATCACCTTCTAAAATTCTAACCACCACATTCATGGTGGCATGGTATTCTTCATCATCCACCATTGATTTTGAACTAAGATTTGTGCCCATAGGATAAATAAAGTTTACTGGGTAGGAAAGACCAATTTGGTAGTTGCAAGAGTCAAATTGAGCATTAGTGGTGTTTATGGGAAGATTCAACAAGTGCAAGAAGCAATTTAAAAGATATGTAAAATTTTCAGCATAAACATGGTTTACCAGTTTCCCGTTAGAAAACTTATGTTAAACTCACAATGGAAAAAATAATGTAAACGTTGTGCCCTAGTGAATAAACTTTGCCCTTTTGGTTATTGTTAGAAGTGCTTTTGTTTGTTTTACTTTTTCACTTTCAGTTTGTAATAGCCTTACCTTTTTGGTCGAATTTTTGACAGTTTTGGGGAGAAGTGTATATTTGTTTTTATTTTGAAACATTATATTTGTCATAATATTGGGTGTAAAAGTTGTTAATTAAAAGTGGAAGAGGATGAGAGAATAGAACATGTGAGGTTTTGGTTTAGGACTGGAGGTTGTAATTGGATGGGGGAACGGAAGTCCTAAAGTTCAATGAAACTTTGCAAAGGGATGAAACAAGTGGATGAGAAGCATGGGAAAAAATATGGGAAAAGCATGTGAAAATGAACATCAAGACGTGATGTCTAGAGGTCAAGTTCAAGTCCCCACAAGAAGAAATGAACAAGAAAATGCTTGATGAGCATTTTGCAAGAAGTTGAAGCAGAAGTGGACATGTGAAGTGGTTGGAGTGGAGGAGGGTTGAAAATTCGATCAAACTTCACATGAGAGGAAATGACTGCAAAAAAGGCATAGATGACCTTTGTGGAAATTTAATGCTGGAGTGGATTTTAGGATAGGATATCAGAACAAGGGTCTAGATGTGCAAAAGAATTAGCAAGGAAGGGGGAAATATGCAAGGAAAACTTGCAAAATAGGATGAAGGATCAAGAGGATGGACAAATATCTAGGTCCCTACCAAGATCACACAGAGAAAGAAAAGAAGGAATATGGAAGGAAAGGAGCAATAAACTTTGTGGCACTTTATAGAAATATTGGACTCTAAAACTAAATAATGGATTGGTAGTTAATGCTCAGATGTTCATTAAAAGTCTGCAACTTTGTAGAAACATCATAAAATGACCAAAAACCATCCCAAACTTAGTAATTTCTAAACATTTTGTAGCTTCCAACATAGGATAGGCATGTGGGGAATGAAGGAGACCACCACTAGGAAAATATGACAATGGAAACCCATATGAAGATTTCACAAACCAGTTATATGTGATGGAAAAAATGAGGCCTAAATGCACAAAGGGGCTAGGACACAAGTGAATTCTAGCAATGGTAGATTGAGTCCCAACACTAAGAACAAATATGACCAAGGGGGCACTATGAAGAAACCTTAGATTCATTATCAATGATGCGCAAAGTAATGACAAGTAAATAAAGAGGCACCAAACTTTGAAAATTTTGGACTACTAGTGTAGGTGCCAATAGGGTGATGCACTAGAAAATAGTGATCAATCAACTCTCCAACATTTAACCAATTCATCAAACATGAAAATGAAAAGATTTGTGCTTGAGGTCAGCTCAACTTATGTCCATAAAATTACATGATCCATAGAACAGTAAACAAACATCGCCATGGCTTGTGGTTTTCAGATATGCATAAATAATTCATTTCTATTTAAGGGCCATAAGAAAATAAACAAAGCATAAATGTAATCAAAACGAAGGACACTTTTTGGATAGGTGTGAAGAAAAAGTGAAAATTAATCCTTCCATTCATCAAGAGCCAAAAATATTTTTACAAATAAGGTAATCCTATAATAGTAAACTACAGGAAACACTTATTTTCAAGATTTAGTTTCAATAGACCTTCCATATGTGGTGAATATATTTCAGAAGTGCTGATGAAATATATTTCAACTCCTCTACAATGAACAATGTACTATTTTCATGATAATTTTTCTCACTGTGTACACACAAAACATTTTGTGCAAATTCTTCAATTATATCGCTGATGACATACTGTATTTTGAATACCTATTTTGAGTATCCATTTTGGGTCACATGGGAAAAAAACAGTCAATAATTTTGTGTATTCACTTTAAGATGTCTAATGTCTATCAAAATATCTCATCATTTTATTAAACTTGCTTGCATTTATGTATATGCACTTCTGGCTTTGAAGGATTGTCAACATAATTGGGTACACTTTGCAGGGTAATACTATCTATGGGGCTCTTCATGGACTTGAGGTAATCAGTTTCTTATGCTTATTAGAAATTAGTTATGCCCAAAATTTTAACAACGAAAAATGAAAAGCTAGAAAATAAGATGTTAAGTTCTTTATAAGGATGTGTGTGAAATAGGATATTATTTTTTTCCTTCTAAATGATTATTTCCAAATAAGAATATGCCAAAACAATTCCATTTCAGCTAACTCTAAGATGTATGGTGTTAGTATTGAATATAAATATCTGTCAAATTGCATCACATCTCATTTAATTTCTGTGCATTCAATCAATGTTTAATTTTTGTACTACAAATTTTAAATTGTGATAAGTGGCACCTATAAAACCCAGTTTTGGGACATCTTAACCTGAAAATCATTAGATATTAATAACTCAGATAGTGAACACTAAATTTTTTTAGTAGTTTTCAATGTATTCTTGATGGAGTTTTCTGTAATTTTTTACATGATCATTTGGTGTTAAGTAAAAGTCTCAAATTTCTAACACATCGATCAATCTTGCAGACACTAAGCCAACTTTGTCTATTCAATTTGAAAACAAAAAATGTTATGGTCTCAATGGCTCCTTGGATCATTATTGATCAGCCCAGATTCTCCTATAGGGGCCTTTTAATTGGTAAGCATAATACTTACAAGAAGTAATGTTTACAAGTGCAATATTATTTCTGCTTATACAAAGAAGAGATAGAAAAAAATGTTTTTTTATTCCATGGTTCTTGACTCTTTTAATAATGATTCCTATCCTCTCTAATGTTTACTCACGTTTATTATGTACTACCATTGACCATAAATGTTTCCAACATGAGGTTTAAGTTTAACATTAAAAGGCTAGTCAAACTTTTTGTCACATGTAACAACTTAAAATTTGATGTCTTCCAAATTGTAAAAGTCTATTATGAACTTGCAGGATGTATCAATACAAAAAATTTCATATAAAGTTTTCTTTGGAGTCAAAGGAAATCTATTTCTTGTCTATTGCAGTGTTTGGCAGTGTAAAGAGCCTGTGTTTGCTCTACTGGGACTTAACCGATATTTCACTTCAAATTAAAATAAAACTGACAGAATCTCTCCTTGTATTTATTAAAATAATTTCAAAACAAACAATGCTCATACATTCAGCTGTTACTTAATTCAATCTAAAAGGAATTCGGAAAATTGCTACATTCATTACTTATTTTTTTATTTGCAATAACAAAATAAGGAACCTGGTATCCCTTACGATATGGCTGGAATGATGTTGCAGCTTACTCCTTTGTCTTCCACGCATGGATGAGACTCTACCAGCAAAGATACGAAGGGCAGCTGATTTCCTTTGTCTACGCAGCCAACTTCATTGATATCAGTGGCCTACAACTGCAAGTCGCGATCCCTGCTTGGTGCGGATGTGCTACCTCACGCGATCTGCAGACAAGTGGGACACAACTTCCTTATAACATATGCGGCCTGTATTGTAGATTGCGGCCTGCGTTCCTAATGGGGGCTTGACTGTGAATCGCGGCCCACAGACAATTCAAAACGGCCTCAGCTAATGGCGTCCACAATTCCTATCGTGACCCAGCCGTCACTTGCTTACATCCCTTGCAAATTGGATTTATGTATTACTTCGTCCAAGTCTATAATTCCTAGAATGATCTTGCACAGTCAGTGTGCCTGTAAAATTTTAATAAAAGAACCTCTTTTCCTCTAGCCACAATCGAACAATAAGGAGGAAAGACACAACTGATTATATATCAGCAACCAATTGATTATCAGTTCAAGGAAGAATCAGTCTTCCAGAACCAATTTGACCCTTATATATCAGCAAGGGCTCAGATCAGAGAAAACTCTCACAACCAAGTTTTATAAAAATGTATTTGATGATCAACTTCACAAATAAGCCCAAATATATAACTCCTTAAATGCAAGAGTTTCTAAAAACCAATTCCAGTTAACCAGTCTTCAAAACGTCAACTTCTAAAAGCATTATAATAATGAGTTATTATTATTATAATACTATAGTCAATTTATTAATTAATAACATATTGTCATTAATTAATATTAATTATGCTTCTGATGACGATTCCTGCATCCATTTTCAAAATAGCTGATCAACCTGGTCTTCAACTGCACTGCCAGAATTAGTAACTGGCCTCCAACTGACTTACTATAAATAGTTAGTCCAGAAATAGAAAGTCTAGAAAAAGAATCTGAACGTTGAGACCCTCAAAACAAACTGTCAACTCACGAGGGTCGCGCTGGTGAGTTAACCATATTCAGGTTCCCAAAACCTGCTAATTCGGGGACATCACAGGCAGCCATCACCTACAATAACAACCAATTTTACAATTCTACTCAGCAAGCAGATTTTTGATTTGGACTCAAACTTGGTACTCAAACTTTTGGCTAAGCTACAACAGACTCAGCAAATTGAAAAACAAAAACAAAAATTAAGGATTTAAAACTTTTGTCTTGCGCTGTGATATCCCGTTATTCTAATAAAAAATAACAAGCATGTAAAGCAAGGAAAAGTAAATATACCTTGTCTTGTGTTAAGGAAATTTCATGGTTTAATGCAACCTTTTGATCGCAGAGTAGTTTATATAAGCTACCATCTCTAGATCCTATTGTTACAGCATTTTTTATATTTGAATTTTTAGGCCAAATAAGAACTTTATCTTCAT
>MU224334.1:759217-815320 GCA_018584345.1 Thuja plicata | reverse complement strand
ATTATTGAAGATGCAATAGTTTTATGTGTCTCTGCCGATAATTTCTGATAACTGGAATAATCTGAGTCTCTATCGTCAATTTAGATGTTTGTAGATTAATGAGCTTCTGCCGTCGATTTGAGTGCCTACAAGTTAATCTGTCGTCGATTAAAAGTCTGCAAGTTTAATGGGTCTCTCCCTGATTTATCCTTGATACAATCGCAGAGATTGTAGATGCTCGGATGTTGATGATCCTTGATGCAGATCGCTAATACAGATCGCCGATGTCTATGTATATTGCAGATCGTTGGTTCCTAGATCGTCGATGTCTTTACTTATTAATGCAGATCGACGATGCCCTAGATATGGTCTGCAGATTGCTGATGTCTATTTGCTTGCTATCTTATTCACTTCTCCTAACTTGGCTCTGATACCATGTTAAGGAAATGGATAAATAGATAAGTGAATAATTTGCTCTTGTTGATGGTCTGAGGAAAGCAATGGCCTTTGTAATTGATTGATTCCTCATTCCAATCAACCATATTATTATACAAAGGGTTAGCAACTTGGAGGATCATGACCTTTCATGATATCCATTAATTACTAACTAATATAATTAGTTTACTTAACATCTCTTAACTAATCATTTATAGGAGTTTCTAAAACAATAAACATAATTAACTATTAAGATTGATCTGCATTAACATTACAGTCCAGATTATAATCTGACTGTAATGCTAATGCAGAGCATTACATAACTAATGTAATTATATTTAATTGTAATTCCATCAGACATTAAATCTGATTGAAACTATATTTCAACATCTTGTACATACATTCCATGCAATTGCATAATTGTTAGATTTATTTCAAATAAACTAGTACATCACCATCAAATTCTGCATATTCATCCACATAGATGCATACATGCATGATAATCCATCACATACATTACCAAATCATTCATATCCTTGTTCTATGAATACATCCATACATGATACAATGTTACATGCACATTGACACTTGTCACATCTCTTAGTTTCCTTAGGTAGGCTTGGGAATAGAGGAGTCTTAGGCTCTGCTTACCTCAATTTCCCCATCAAACAAGGGGCCTTTAAATGTAATACCAATGTCGTCTGCCATAACAATATTTGTTTGTTTCTCAAGATTATGGAGCTTATCATTAGTCTCCTGGTCTGTCTTTATCCCTTCATTTGCAGCCTTATTAAGGTCGGGATTATCCTCCATATTTGAAGTATTATTAGCTTCTAAACTTCTCATAGAGGGTTTGAAGACCCCTATAGGGTTGTCTCTAGCTTTAGGGAAATCTTTGTTGAGATTCTTTTTTCTCTTACATAGAAAGAATTCAGAGAACCAAGTAATTTCATTTCACACACAATAGTTTTGGTTTCAAGTTGAACAAATATTATCTCTGGAATTTCAATCTTTGGATCTAGAGAAATCGGAACTCTAGCATTAAGATCTGGGAGTCACTCTTGACTCCTCAATTTGCACGATGTTACTAATTGGTTTTAGAATGTTCGGAATGAATTTCCAAAATTGAGGAGGGATTTTCTTGATTTCTACCCAATTTAGGGTTAGCCTAGCTACTAATTAAAAATTATCCTTAGGAGACCAAGGGAGGGCTCGTAACATTGCTTGCCCTACGTTCTAGAATTCCTTTTTAACAACTCTTTCTTGCATTCCATGGTTTCTAAAAATACCACAAATAATCTACCTTGAATCATTCTATAGAAAGAGACGTGTAGACCCATCTTTTTCCCTCAGATAGTAGCAATCCATTCATCAAAGAATTTGCATGAGGGAAGGAAATTATAATCAAAACAAACAAAAAATATGACAATACTTTTAACTCTAGATTCCTTTGACTTTAGGGCTTTTACCATATCTCCGTTAGGAGAGATAGAGATGATTTTGGGTGTCAGAGATCCCTTACCATCTCTTTCTCTATTGTGTCCTCCACCGAGGACGCCTCTATCTCACATTCCATTTGTGATGGCCCTCAATAATCTGTCTCTTCCCACTATACCTAAGTCGGTAGTGTGAATTCGTCTATATTGGGCAAGAAACACTACAGAAGGTGGGCAAACTTCATTTGGCGAGTTGGAATTCACAACATATTTGTAAGATGGTTATTTATTGTTGGTATTATTTACCTCCTTCCCATTATTATGCTCTTGCAGGTGACCATTAATACCATTAATATCTCCACCCTGGACTGACAAGTTGTTCCCATCTCCCATTAGCCAAAGGCTCGGGAGAGGCAAATTGGCTATCCCATTATTTTAATTAATAAAGTGTAAATAAGGGCAAGGAAAAATAAACCATACCTTGTCTTGTACATATTTTCCTGCATCTACATAATAGTTAGATTCATTTCAATAAGACTACTATAATATTCTGCATGGTCATCCATAAAGGTGCACCACCATATTAATACACATAATAATTAACAAATCCATCATATGCATACATCCATACATCATACAATGTATAAATGCACACATATCATGCACTCATGGCATCTTGCATTACACCATAACATTATTCGTCATAGCATCATGACATTCAACAGTAAGCATCATGTCCAGATATACATCTCTGCATCATGAGATTAATGAGAATGGCATCATAGAGATCATTGCTCTCCATGGTCGGGTGTCACTACCAACTCATGGACTCAGTTATACAACTGACGATATTCCGAGCTGACAAAAAGAATGACTTATGATTACTATGGATAATCAAAATTGATTACTCATAATAATCATAAGTAATTATTATGAGTAAAATAATAATTCCATTCTCAGTGATGGCTATATCAATTTGTCATCGATACTTGGCATATGTCGATTATTATGTTTAATCTGCAATTACATACGATTATACATAACAATCGTATTGATTATCAATTAGCAATGGCAATTACTGCTAATGAAGTTTGGCATCTTTTCATCGTGCCTCTTCGGTACATATACGTACTGAGCCGATCGGCTTCCCAAAGCATATGTGAAGAATTGATTTTATAACTTATCTCCCTTTGTGGAATCTGCTCGATATAAGAGCATAATCGGTTGTTATCGCAACCTATTCAATGCAAGCATACAATCGCAAATTAGAGACGACACCATCCATAGAGCATATAATAATATAGACATATCAGAGACAGCTCATGTACAGAGTATTTGCATATTTCATATTAGAATATATGAGACGTCATACCTCTGCCAGATATTTATCCTGTAACTTGTAGCACATATCATATCGAAGATCAGAGACGACTCACAGGGTAATGTGCATATCATTACATTACTAAATTAGAAACAACCAATATATATATATTTGAATTTAGTATTTTTTCAAACTGCCAAGCATACATTGCAGTCATTGATATAATTATCTCTGCATCATCATGTATTGTGATAGCATTGAAACTATCAGTTGTATTCCATTGTGGCATTTGGAATTACCAGTCATATATATTTATCATCATAATCCATTTCCCTTGCATTGTCATTCATTATTGCATTTCCATTGTTGTAGCATTTGGAATTACCAATCATATTTATAATTCATTAATTTGTGTTCATAATTCAGTGTCCTAATTCATATAGTTGCACCTTGTATTCATTAATCCACATAGTGTCCATATAATTACAAAAAGGGGATATAACAATTGGTATCAGAGGCACGTATCCTGACTAACAGTGAATGAGAAAACCCTTGTTAACATATAGCAGAACAAAGAAAGGACAAAAAGGGACAAGTTTGGGGGAAGAAGGAAACATGGGGGAAGAAGGAAACATGGGGAACAAAGTAGACCAAGTGATTCATGAATAGGGGGAACTACAGAACAACTTGACACAGTTGATTGAGGTCCTAAACCGATCCACATTAATTCACTCCCTTGAAAATCACAGAAACTACACCAGACAGGAGGAACAATCACAAAATAACAATCCTAAAAGACAAGGTTCTAGACCTGGGTTACCCAACTTCACACCACTAGAAGGTGAAATAGGAGGAGAACCATCTTTTGCCCAAATTCAATACCAAATCAAGCAGGATTGGGAAGTAGGTGATATGCATAACGAGATGTCCTTTAAGGAATATCTCGAGTTGAGGATGAAATACATGCCTCAAAGACAAAGTAATGAAGGGTTTTTCAGAATTAAAGAGGAAGGTGAGAAAACTAAGTATACCATATTTTGATGGGACCTCAAAGATGTCTGCAAGAGCGTGGGTGCAAGAACTCGACACTTATTTCCAACTAAACCCTATAGAAGAAGAAAAAGCTATAAAATATGCAACCGTACATTTAGACGGAGTGGCACACGAATGGTGGCACCATGGAATGATAACAATGGGGCATTCCATGATCACTTCCTACCTTGAATTCACTGAGAGGCTTATTGAAAGATTCGATAATAAGGATCCGGAGCTACATTTAAGGAACTCACTCAAGTCAAACACCGAGGGAACATAGAGGACTACATCACAGAACTCCAAACAATATCAGTCCTAGTAACCGACATCACCGAAAGGAGGTTGGTTGTACTTTTCGTGGATGGGTTGCAAGATCCCTTAAGAGGCTGGGTTAAAGCATTGAATTTTCTTTCCCTATCGGAGGCTATCAAGAAGGCTAGGGATATGGATTTCGGGTCTACTAAAAGCAAACCTCTCCATAAAGATCGCCTAGTTGCTAAAGAAACCCCACTCCTTTTAACAAAGAAGCAAATCCCAGACCCAGACTAGATTTTGAAACTCGTCAAGAACTTGGAAGGCAGAAACTATGCTTCACTTGCAAAGAACCCTGGGTTCCAGGACATCGATGCAAGGGGAAAGGACAGATCCATTACATTGAGGTAAGGCCTAGCAAAGACGTGGAAAATTTGACTAGTGATACCGATTTTGAAGGCAAACCACCTGAGGAACCATATGAAGAAGGAACCTTAGCCAACCTAGAGGAACCCACATCCAACACTTTTCAAATACAAGGAGACATTGATGGAAGAAACATAAAGGTACTAATGGATAACAATTCTACTCACAATTTTATCAATCAAGCTTGGATCCAAAAATACAACATACCCAAACTCCTATGTGGCAACATCAAAATTAAATTAGCCAATGGAGCAGCCCTGCTTTTCAACACCATAACTCTCCCCCTCAAAATCTTGGAGTTAGGAAATACTGATCTCATATTGGGACTACCTTGGATGAAAAATATAGGACCATTCAAGCAAGATGTAAACAAACAAACCATTGCTTTCAAAGAAGGGAAAAGGAAACACATCCTTTAAGGGCTCCACACCAAGACAATCACACCTCCGCAATCACATCCTTACAAACTCAAGAAGTCTCTACAAATATCAAGGAGCGAAATTCACTCAAGGGTTGAAGTAATCACTAAGAGAGATGGAACACCACGGATCTGCATCAACTATAAGAAGAAACCCATAAGAGTAGAAAAATCAAATGTTTGTGGGCAAGCATTTTTAAAGGGGAGACTGTGATATCCCATTATTTTAATTAATAACAAATGTAAATAAGGGCAAGGAAAAATAAAGCATACCTTGTCTTGTACATATTTTCCCGCATCTACATAATAGTTAGATTCATTTCAATAAGATTGCTATCATATTCTGCATGGTCATCCACATAGGTGCATCACAATATTCATACATACATAATAATTAACAAATCTATCATATGCATACATCCATACATCATACAATGTATAAATGCACACATATCATGCACTCGTGACATCCTGCATTACACCATAGCATTCTGCATCATAGCATCATGGCATTCAACATCATGACATTCAGCAGTAAGCATCATGTCCCAATATACATCTCTGCATCATGAGATTGATGAGAATGGAATCATAGAGATCATTGCTCTCCATGGTCGAGTGTCACTACCAACTCATGAACTCAGTTATACAGCCGACGGTATTTTGGGTTGACAAAAAGAATAAGGACTTATGATTACTATGTATAATCACAATTGATTATTCATAATAATCATAAGTGATTATTATGAGTAAAATAATAATTCCATTCTTAGCGATGGCTATATCCATTTACCATCGATACTTGGCACATGTCAATTATTATGTTTAATCTTCAATTACATACCATTATACATAACAATCATATTGATTATCAATGACAATTATTGCTAATGAAGTTTGGCATCTTTTCATCGTGCCTCTTCGACACATATACATACTAAGACGATCGACTTCCCAAAGCATATGTGAAGAATTGATTTTAAAACTTATCTCCCTTTGTGGAATCCGCTCGATATAAGAGCATAATCGGTTGCTATCGCAACCTATTCAGTGCATGCCTACAATCGCAAATCAGAGACGACACCATACATAGAGCATATAATATTATAGACATATCAGAGACAACTCCTCTATAGAGTTTTTGCATATTTCATATCAAAATATTTGAGACGACATACCTCTGCCAGATATTCATCTTGTAACTTGTAGCACATATCATATCGAAGATCATAGACGACTCATAGGGTAATGTGCATACCATTACATTGCTAAATAAGAAACAACCTATATATATACTTGAAGGCAGTATTCTTTTCAAACTGCCAAACATACATCGCAGTGATTGATATAATTATCTCTGCATCATCATTGTATTGTGATAGCATTGAAACTATCAATTATATTCCATTGAAATTATCAGTATTATTCTATTGTGGCATTTGGAATTACCAATCATATATATATTTATCATCATAATCCATTTCCCTTGCATTGCCATTCATTAGTGCATTTCCATTATTGTAGCATTTGGAATTACTAGTCCTATTTATAATTCATTAATCTGTGTTCATAATTCATATAGCTGCACCTTGTATTCATTAATCCACGTAGTGTCCATATAATTACAAAAAGGGGACATTACAGAGTACAAGATTATTAAATGTAGGCTAAAAAGAAATATATGAGCAAGAGTAACCCACAGGCTCGGAAAAATATGAAGATGTCAGCTAGTTGCTTGGAGCAGGAAAAATATATAAAAATTTAAATTTTCAAAGTTATAAACAAATTATCCACAACCAACATAAATTATAATACCAAAGGAACGAATCAACCAAGCAACAAAAGTATTCCAAGACGCCACAAAAGAGGAAATCAAGAGGCCAAATAGAACCAAGAGCGACGAAGAGAACCAATCTGAGCCCCTTGCAATGAAAGCAAAGTTCCAGGAGGCAACAATGGTAGGAAACCATTCAACTTCCTCAAAGCTCTGCACTCACCCCATTTGTTTATATTATGATTATTAATATTTCTATATAATATTATAGTTTTACTTTTATATTTTAATGTGATATTTATATTGCAATATTTATAACATTATTTTCGTTTAGTTATTTTATCAATATTTATTATATGATATATTAATTTACAAACATATTTATAAGGTTTATAAATATTTTAGTATATAAAAATAAAAAATAAAAAATAATGAGAAATATGTATGTTGTTTTTGCTGCAACTATATATATAAATGATTTTACATGCTTTTTGTATGGACAAACCCAAACCTTCCCAGCCCCAAAAGAATTCTTCTAGATTCAAAATTGAATCTGCAAACTCAAACCAAGATCTGAACAAGAACCGATATCATAGCATGTAAGGCTTCTTTTGCACATCATGGACTTCTCCTTACAATGCAAGATAGAGAAGAAATGACATACTGTGCATAGAAGTTGTACTATGTATAAACAATTATTTCTTTTGCCTTTATAATAGCTGCTTCTTAATCTTTTACCTGATTATCTACACTTATTCTGTTGGAATACTAGGATCACTAAGAGGGGGGTGAATTTGTGATCTATAAACAAATTTGAAACTTTTTCTTTAAATCAATAAGATATGCAATGGTTGCTTCAACAAAATTAAGTGTATATGCTTTAGATGCAAGACAACATAAATAATAAGACATGTGCACACATTAGTATAATTGACACTTTGTTTATAGTGGAAAACCCCTAAGGGTAAAATGCCACTTTCTGAATATCTTTTATTAAGCCTTAATGGCAAATGTTTAGAGCACCCACTCTAGGAGTACCTACCCCTACAATTTAGAAGCACCCACTTCACGCTGATTTAGAAGCACCAAATTCCTGGAGCACCAACCCGACACTGCTTTTGAAGCACCAACTTCTTTGATCAAAATACAAATAGAGATTCAATCAGAGGGATTCTTTGTTTCTATACAAAGTACATCACAATAGAAATCTTATCATCAATGATAATCATAACATTCTTAAACCCTGACTGATGTCTGCATTCTTTCTTTCTCTTGCACCAATCAATGACAAACATGCTACATCATAAATATACTTGCATACACAACTTGTCATAGGTCAGCTGTCAAATTGATAGTATTCTGCATCTGCAATCACCACATGACTTCTACATACATTTACAACATTAGTTCATAGTCAATTTATTCAAGCTTGCAATAAAACCCTGTAACAATACTGGTTGACACAACATTTGCAAGTATGGCATACATCATCAATCTGAAGATTAGTGATCTTCTTTCCCAAATATCCTGTCACAACAGAAAACTTTTACAATCTAATTATCAGAATAATCTTCACATCAGTATCAACAACAAATTCAATATTCTCCTTCTGTTATTGTGACAGATATACGGCATTCAGACTTATTATAAACGCTACAAATATAACCATACAATCAGATCTTTTAGAATCATTCTGAAAATAAACTGGACATGAATCCTTTACTGTTCAGATGTATACTCTATCCAGATTGACACATATATTTATGATATACTTAAGACAGAATTAATATTGCTCAGTTATAAACTTCACTCAATCAGTATGTAAAACAAAAAACATCCTTTGTTTTACTAAATCACATACAAATCAGAAGACATTACCAAGACAAACTTTATAAAGTGAATATAAAACTTCTGACTTACTACTGTCTCTATTTGAAAAAGATTCAAACTTTCATTCACTGATATCTTTTCTCATTACCTCATTCACATGAATCGATCAGTCTCTTTCTTTTGTTGGGTATAACATTTGTCTCACACACTGTCTTGCCATTTGACCCACTTTTATAAATCAATCATCTTTCCTTTTGAATAACTGTCCTTTTCATTTTTCAAGATCAATGTCTTTCTTTTTATTTGAAATCGATCTCCAGTTACTTCAACCTTTTTCCTTACCAAGACTTGATCATTTAAAAACTCAACCATCCTTTAAGATTCACTATAATTTTTCACAACTTTATTAACCTCAACACTTTCTTCTAAGCGTACCTTGAGATCTTGATTTTCTTTTATGAGACTCTTGATCACATCTAGGGCTGAAAGCAATTCTTCTTCAAGTCCAATCACTCGTTCTTCTGTGTCCTGATCAGTAGAGGCATCAAACACATCTGCAATACGATCTTTAGAATCCAAATTGTTAGACAAATCAACATCAGCATTTAAATCAGATTTTCTTTTAGATGAATCTTTCATTTTGTTGTTCCTGCATTTCTTACCCATAGAATTCCGTCTACCAAGACCAACCCAAGTTGATTAAACTTCTGAATGGGAACCTTGATCTCATACCAATTGTTGGAATACTAGGATCACTGAGAGGGGGTGAATCAATGATCTATAAAACAATTTGAAACTTTTTCTTTAAATGAATAACATATGCAAAGATTGCTTCAACAACATTAAGTGTATATGCTTTAGATGCAAGACAAGATAAATAATAAGACATGTGCACACATTAGGACCATTGACACTTTGTTTATAGTGGAAAACCCCTAAGGGTAAAAAACTACTTTCTGAATATCTTTTATTAAGCCTTAATGACAAATGTTTAGAGCACCCACTCTAGGAGCACCTACCCCTACAATTTAGAAGCACCCACTTCACGCTGATTCAAAAGCACCAACTTCCTAGAGCACCAACCCCACACTGCTTTCGAATCACCAACTTCTTTGAACAAAATACAAATAGAGATTTAATCAAGGGACTCTCTGTTTCTATACAAAGTACATCCCAATAGAAATCTTATCATCAATGATAATCATAACATTCTTAAACCCTGACTGATGTCTGCATTCTTTCTTTCTCTTGCACCAATCAATGACAAACATGCTACATCATAAATATACTTGCATACACAACTTGTCATAGGTCAGCTGTCAAATTGATAGTATTCTCCATCTGCAATCACCACATGACTTCTACATACATTTACAACATTAGTTCATAGTCAAGTTATTCAAGCTTGCAATAAAACCCTGTAACAATACTGGTTGACACAACATTTGCAAGTATGGCATACATCATCAATCTGAAGATTAGTGATCTTCTTTCCCAAATATCCTGTCACGACAGAAAACTTTTACAATCTAATTATCAGAATAATCTTCACATCAGTATCAACAACAAATTCAATATTCTCTCTGTTATTGTGACAGATATACATTATTCAGACTTATAAATATACATCATAAATATACTTGCATACAAAAGTTGT
Organism: Thuja plicata; assembly: GCA_018584345.1. Classification (NCBI taxonomy): domain Eukaryota; kingdom Viridiplantae; phylum Streptophyta; class Pinopsida; order Cupressales; family Cupressaceae; genus Thuja; species Thuja plicata. The sequence continues at coordinate 804,757 of MU224334.1, read as the reverse complement.
CACAGGTCAGCTGTCTCGTTGATAGTATTCTGCATCTGCAATCACCACATGACTTCTACATACATTTACAACATTAGTTCATAGTCAAGTTATTCAAGCTTGCAGTAAAACACTGTAACAATACTGGTTGACACACCATTTGCAAGTATGGCATACATCTTCAATCTCAAGATTAGTGATCTTCTTTCCCAAATATCCTTTAACAATTGAAAACTTTTACAATCTGATTTTCAGAATAATCTTCACATCAGTATCAGCAACAAATTCAATATTCTACTTCTGTTACTGTGACAAATATACTGCATTCAAACTTATTATAAACACTACAAATATAACCATACAATCAAATCTTTTAGAATCATTCTAAAAATAAACTGGACAGGAATCATTTACTATTCAGATGTATAATGTATCCAGATTGACACATATATTTCTGATATACTTAAAACAGAATTAATATTGCTTAGTTATAAACTTCACTCAATCAGTATATAAAACAAAAAACATCCTGTGTTTTACTGAATCACATACAAATCAGAAGACATTACAAAGACAAACTTTATAAAGTGAATATAAAAATTCTGACTTACTATTGTCTTTGTTTGAAAAAGATTCAAATCGTCATTCACTGATATCTTTTCTCATTACCTCATTCACATGAACCGATCAGTCTCTTTGTTTTGTTGTGTAAAACATTTGTCTCACACGTTGTCTTGCCATTTGACCCACTTTTATAAATCAATCTTTCCTTCTGAATAACTGTCCTTTTCATTTTTCAAGATCAATGTCTTTCTTTTTATTTCAAATCGATATCCAGGTACTTTCAAATGAGTGTCTTTCTCTACAAAAAAATGTTATCTTTTTCAGACCAATATTCTTTCACATCTGTGTCTCTCATCTTCCAAAGACTATCAAATATATGTAAGTTATCTTTCTGTAACCAAATCAGTGTAGTTATAAAACCGCGAGCTCTTCATTAACAAATCGGCTTTTTGCTTTCCAGTAATACGATGCAGATCTTATTCCATTTGAGACCCAAATTCTTTAAAAACAAATATCATTCACTCTTCTTCCCAAACCGATAACCAGTCCCCAATCACAAAGCCGATTCTAGTTTATTATAGATAAAAATTGTTTTAAACAAAAATCGGTTTCCATAAAAACAATCTTTTTAATTTGAAACAAACTTTTCAATATATGAACCGATTATCAAAGTTGTATGAATTGGTTGGTTACTTCTTAAAAACCAATAGCAATAATGATCATATCATCAAACTTTGAATCTGAAATCCATAAGACAATTTTCGGTAAGTTCCAAAACTTTTAAATTGCCTGTGTTTTATAAGATGAATCGGTTCTTCATACATAAGATATATTTTCTGATCGAAATTAATAACCATTATCTTCCAGAACCCGGTAACCAAATATAATTCACTTTCATGTTAATCGGTTATCACTTCCACATGTACGTTTTTTTAATTTCAAAACAGTCCATTTTCTGAATGACGCCGATAACCATTTGTCCTCTTTTTTAAAAAACTGAAATTTTCAAAACAGTCCTATATACCTGAATAAGAGTATCAATTAGTCTAGGATGCCGGTTCGGGTTCGGGTTCAAGTTCGAGTTTGAAGGACCGGTTCACCAGTACGGAAAAATTTTGAAAAGGGGTTTGGGTTCGGGTTTGTTAGTACAAAAATATGTAGATTTTTTTAATATATATACATATTTATGCAGCCTAGAAGCATGAGTTAAGATTAGAATATCACATAGTATCATAAAAACATTTAAACAATAACAATACTTGTAATCATACCATCATGAATCATGATCATACCATCATATACTTCAAGTTCAAGATAAACATCAAAGATTCAAAACATTAAAATTAAATCATAACATCAGTTCAAGTATCATTGTTTGAAGTTCAACTAATGGATTAATAATTTATTGATATTCTTCTTCTTCATCATCATCTTCTATATGGAGCCTAATAAGAGTCTAAGGTTAATTTTCCCCACTTTTATCGGTACAGTTTCCACCCCAAATTATTAAATGGGGGTTTGGGGGCAAAGCCCCCAAGACGGGGTAAATCGGCAAAGCCCCCAAGTTCGGCAATGTCAAAATTTTGGGTTGTGGATGTCAAAAATTTATAAAATATGCCAAAAAAAATGACTTAAACTCCGTCCATAGGCGAAAATTCGTCAAAGTTCGCTCCAAGTTCACCGTTTTGCGCAAAATTTGCCCGAATCCTAACTGTGCACAACGTGGTTCGAACTTGGTCCTGTGGACTGGACCCTGCCCGGACCCACAGGCGGACCGGACCCGAACCATGGACCAGTTCGAACTTGGCCTGGTCCGAGGGCCCTTCTAGCTAAACTCGACTTCCTAGTAATTGAATAAATAAATTACTGGTATTCACTGCTCATTACCATGACTTGTACGCTGCCATTGACAAATACTTGACCAATCATCATGCTAAGTGATCATTGTGATACTTAAACTGTGTAAGGACTTGAAAGAATTACGACCGGAAGATGTGCTTACTCGGACATACTATAACTTGTCTTCTGTATTGTGTATCAAACAAGGAGTGTGAGTTGCCTTCTTTTTCACTTTTGTGGTCTGTAGAGTATTCACATTCACCATTGTTCCAGTCACTTGTATCAGACATGATGATATAATGTGATGTCAAGCAATAACCACATTATGTATGACGAATGCAGAGACATATCAATATATGGCAATCATAAAAATAACCAAAAATTGTAATCAAAATCATTCTCTTCGAATCCAATAATGTTCATAGCAAACCACAACATTAATGAAGTAGACTCTTCCTTTAATCTTATCTTTGACAACTCAACACCTATCTTACTGACCCATATATGTCTCCAAAGATAGCACTTGAATAACAGTGCAGTATATACAAGAAGAATGCCTCATGTCTGTACCTTTTGACATCAATGACAAACACTGCCAAAGTTAACATATTCAATACAGTGAAATGTATCAAGATGGTTGTAGATTATTTATATGTGGTGATTGACTCCAAATTCGTTTTTTTATCACAATAGTCACAGGCCTGTATTCATCTTAAATTAGAACTGGAATATGCCAAGAGATATTAAAAATACTCAAGGTATATCAACAAATTTCAGACAATTTAAGATGGATCTTTGTTAGTTTGTTGTATATTCCATAGTTGTCATTAACCAAATCCATTTTGATCCAAGCACATGAAATTTGTTTTCGACCATTTTAAAATATATATGAACTCCATGGGGATTTTCCTATCAACTGATAAATAGAAGTAACATGTAGAATTACACAAAGCAATAGAATAGGATCATCATCATGGACACAATAAATTCTGGTTGATGCATAATCTTCTTCTTACATTTATATTGAGTTGATATTATTTAACCTTTTGTATTTAATTATTGGAATAGCATTAATTACAAGAGAAAAGGGCATGTTATTTGTATTTAAGCTTAGGCAATGGACTTATTATAATCCTTTCCGCTTTCAATTCAAAATGTTAATGCAGATACATCACGGCATTTTCAACCCCTAGAGATAATCAAGAAAGTGATTGATGCTATGGCTTACTCAAAGTTGGTAGGTTCTCTCTTTCTATTAATGGTTTTCTTAAAGTTTAATTGGACGTCCATGTTAAAAGATTAAGGTTTGTCAAAAAACAATCACTAAAAATGCTTGGAGAAAATAAACATTGATCTCTCGCTCTCTCAAAACAGAAAATGTTGAAAAAAGGGTTTTAAGTTTATAGCTTTTTTGATGGAGATTCCTTTTGAAAGATTAAGGTTTGTGAAAAACAATCACTTAGAATGCTTGGAGAAAATGAACACTGATCAATCTCTCTCTCTCTCTCAAAATAGAAAATGTTGGAGAAGGGGTTTGGGTTCATAGCGTTTTTTATGGTTAGGATTGTTCCATTCCCACACTTCTTTTTTCTATCTTTGGACCTTCACATACAAGTATTTCTTCTCAGCTTGTTTGTGGATTATTTCCTTTGGGGCATATTGTCTCTTCAGATTCTTGGACTACTTAAACTGCTTACTTTTGATTCTTTTCTATATGTGCCATGATAAAATGGAAATCTATTTTCTGACTTTTCTGATCTTGCAAGTGGATACATTTTTAAAGAAATAATTAAATCCAATGCTTGACACTAAAATGTTTTTTTCTTCAGTTATAAATATTAGTGGGGGAAGATGAAACATGGTAAGTAGCTGGTATTGCTAGTGTGAAGGGAAGAAAAGAGAGAAGAACTAGAGAAAGGGAAGGGGAGTTAATCTGAAGGAAAGCTAAAAATAAAGCAGGGATGGACGGAGTCAAGTGACATGTGAGGATGATTACAAATTAATTAATTAGGTTGATGGAATAGTTGACTGATTAATTTATTAATTTGATAATAACCAAATTTATTAATTAACAGACAAGTAATACAAAATTGTGTAATTGCTTGTTGATTAGCTAATAATTCAGAGGTAGGGGGATAGGAAACCTAGAATGTGTCAATTAAGTGATTGAAGTGATTACTAAATAAAATTACAGATTCATTAATATAGTAATTGTCTAGATAATTATATCTCACAAAGTGACTAGTTGATTGATATCAATCATAAGCTAAGTTGCCAATTCTAGTTTTGATACGAGTTTGGGTTCGGCCGTACACACACACACATATATGCATAGTTGAAATACTTGTACTCAACAACTTCTTACCAAGGCCCAAAAAAAACCTCGGCAAATATTCGGCAAAAAATTTGACAACTTAAAAATTTAATTAGAAATGCATTTTGTTTGCAAAAATTCAATGAGGAGGTGCATCAAATGAGTTAGTAAATGAGTAAACAAAAGAAAGAAGCTGAGTTAGATATATTTAAATGCAAATTGGGTACAAAATGGCATCCTCATGTGGAATGTTGATGGTTGGTAGCCTGATAGTCCAAAGCAAAATTAAAATAGAAAATTGACTTTGTAAAACTACAAGTAAATACATCAAAATAGTCTACATCTTCCTCTTCCCCTTCCCGGAAGCTCTAGTAAAAACTATAGGAGGGGTAGGGGGTCTAGTCCTAGGAGTCCGTTGTGGTTACGTCTCCTCGCTCAACACAACTGGTTGTGACTCAACCTTCATCCTGGATGTAGATGGTGTTGGCACTGGCAATGACTCATCATCTTCAACCTCCTCATCCTTCTCAATGTCATCTAGTCCTAATCAACCGCTCTCCTCCATACTTTGCCTCTCCAAATCATAGATCTCATCCTCTGTAAACAACAGCGGCTGCTCCTGTGATATCCAATCACTGTAAGGATCTATGTCATCCAAATCAAGTGGACCAACCTGTGTTCCTCTACCTTCCTTGTGCACAACTGAAGGTTATATTGCACAAAGACAAGGTTATTGAAGTGTTTCTGCGCTAACTTGTTCCTCTTCTTCGCGTAGATGGCCTCGAACAAGCTTCAATTGCATTCAAATTGGATGAACTACAAGACTGGCATAAGATTTAGAGGGAAAAATTTTGTAGACTTGGGACATTTCCACCACAATTTCGCCACCAAGCATCTGCAAAATAAAATATTGAAGAGTTAGAAAGCAAGGTAAAAACATATTTTAATTTTTATCTACATATCATGCATGTGAAAGATTCCAAAATTCCAAAAATTATACTTGGGGTTTGAGTGATTCTTCCTCTCTTGGCCAAGTTTGAAGAGAATAGGTTGCCGCTTGCATTCTGGCAAGTGTCCATTTTGTACACGATGAGGTCTCTCACCCCAACGCCAGGTATCATCCTTTGAATGAATGCAGTGAGGCCCTCCATAACCTCTCCATTGGGATCCAAGAAGGATAGCGAGAAGCGATAACGAGGGTTGAGGAAGTACCATGTTGCATGAATCAGTTGGTGAAGTTGATTGTTCCACCTCCTGTCAATAATTTCCCATACGGGGTCAAATTTGAGGTTGTCCCCCTTGTAGTAATTTTTGATAGATTTCGTAGCCCTATCCTATGGCCTCATAAAGATACCCCATTGGAGTTTGATCCCCTTCTACCAAGCGGAGAATTCTAGCCAAGGGCTCCGACACTTACAATTGAAAAATACAAAAAGATTAATCATTAAAGCTATAAATTAATAATGAAAGACTTCAATACAAAAAATTAAATATTCAAGTTTTCAAGTTACCTTTACAATCTCTATAACAAAAGATTAATCATTAATGTTACAAATTAATAATGAAAGACTTGATTACAAAAAAATAAAATATTCAAGTTTTCAAGTTAGCTTCACAATCTTTGTAGCTCTTTGTGCAAATTGGTTGTCAAAGACAATGAATACAACACTATCCCCGTCAGGCTTGTTTGAATAAGTTGAGTCTAGCCATGCTTGATTTACAAACATTTTCTTCAAAGCCATCAAAGAACTAAAGATACTTTGCAACGCTAAGAAAATCGTTGCAAACTTTGTGACACCTGCTCTTACCAACTCCTTCTCTTGGGTGTGTTTTCTCATCAAGCAAAGAATTCAAGGGTGATTGTAGATGTATTTTTTGATCTTCCTTACATCCTCTACAATTGGTCTCACCCAATCTAGTTTTCCTATGTCTTCCAAAAGAAGGTCAAAGACGTGCTGCACAAGGTGTCCAAAAAAGTGTACTTAGTTTGTCTTGGAGCATCTTACGAGCTGCCACATATGTTGTTATTATCGGATATTATTTGCACCACATTTTCAATTCCCACCTCCATGACAAGTTTCTCTAACATTAGAGCCAAAGTTTCAGCAATCTTCACCTTGTTGGAGGCATCATTCTTGCAAGAAACAAAAATATTAAAGATGGTGCAACTTTTGCCATCTGTCCACCCATCAAAAAGAATGGTGCAGTCAAATTGTTTCCATTCTATTCTTTGCTCTTCCACCACTTCTTTTGCCCTAGCAACTGCATTTGTGAGCAACCTACAAGTACAAAGTAAAATTTATGTTAAGTGCACAATTTTGATAAAAAAATAACTTAAATTCAACAAAAATTAGTAATTACTCTAAATAAAAAAAGAACATAAATTTAGTCTACACTCTAAAAATCAAAACTCAACATAAGTTATCAAAATTCAAAACTAAAAGTAAAAAAACATATGAAAACTAAAACAAGTGAACTAACCTCCCACTCAAGTCAACACGAGAAGGCACCTTGTAGCCTTTTCCTGCCATAGTCATTGCAGTAACCAAATTAAGCCAATATGCTTTTTCTGCCACACTGAAAGGGATGTTGTTGAAGTACCAGAAATCTACACAAGCAATGTCTACTTGTTGATGCACCTCCCTATTCCACTCAATTCCCTCCAATGATGGTTGTGCTCCAGGTGTGTTTCTATGCACAAAATATCTATCTATAGTCTGCGCCTATGGCACCAATGGTGGTGCTCAACTAGAAGAGGTAGAAGTGGTGGCCGAGGGGGTCGTGGATTTGTGGATATATGGGCCATGAAGAGAGTCCACTATGCCCTCAAGTGCTCCTTCTTCTTCAAGGTTGATTGTAACACCTTGAGATTTAGCTAGGCATGTTCTTAGGCTAGTTTTGGCCTTTCCCTTTGCATTTTTTTCTATTCTTGGGCAGCAAGCAAGGCATTTATTTCTCTTTTTATTTTAGTTGTGGTCTTCTCACAAACTCTCACATCATGCTTTGTGATGCTTGCAAGGTGGTATTTCAAGCGGTGTATGTCTCCATAAATTACTTCATCACACTTGATGCAAATTACGGTATTATGTTTCGGTCCTTCAACGGCATGCTTCTAAGCCTTATCTCTAGCCCCTTTAGAACACATGTTGGCATATCCAGACGGGAATGCGTCTACTGAGGTACTGGTAGACCCTGAAACTAACTCAGTTGTAGAAAAATCTCTATTTGCCATTATCACTCAAATTTCAACCTACACATACAAATTGAAACCACAAAATTACAAATTAATTTTTTTAATAAAAAATTTAGCAAACAAATTAAATTAGTTTAAATAATTTTATAAATGGTTGAAACTTGAAAAAGAAGAAAAAAGTGTTAGGGTTTGAAAATTTTAGGAAAAGTTGAGATTCTTGAGAAAAAAGTAAAAAAATTAGAAAAAATTGTTAAAAAATGGTGCTAAATCTTATTCATTACATTCTAAAACAATTTAGAGTACTCAGGAAATGCCATTATTGAGTTTCTATCAAGTTAGATGCAACAAAAAGGAGAAAATGATTTCCAAAAAGAAAGAAAAAAGATCTAAAAACCTACCTAAGAATCCGATTTTGCTTAAAATCCGCTTTAAATTGACCTAAATCCTTGCAAATGACCTTGCAATATCTAGGAAGGGTTTTTGGTTGCTTGGACAACAAAATAAAAATCATAAAATGCAAATAAAACTTGTTGTTTGACATCAAAGTCTGTTATACAGTCGAGGCCGAGAAAATGGCACGAACGTGCTGATTTCTCAGTGAATAAAAGTCAAAATTTCTCATGAGCAGAAACTTCGCACGAGAAAACAATCTCTCACAAAGATGTTTGTAATTTTTTCATCTATGCATATACATATACATCCATACATACATACATATATATACATACATGCATATTGATATATTATAAATTTATATATACATTATACATTTTCAAACATATAATAATAATAATAAGTTAGAAGTGTGATACTCTTAAGACCATAATTACCAATAAAATTATAAATAAAATATCTCATATATCATATTCGTAATTTGCAAGTCTCAAAAAGTATTTGCAAAACAAAATTTTTAGGGTGCTATTGGCTAAAAATTTTGTAAGCTACTAAGACTACACCTTACAAAATTGTAACTTTAGACAACACTATAATGAGATAAATCTTTCCTCTCAGCAATAGGGGAGGCTCCCTTCTTACCGTAGGTGGCTTCAGTAGGATTTCAACTAAAATTGAATAAGGGTGATACTTCTAATCCTTTCCTTTTTTTTTAAGAAAAGATTCACAAATAAAGACAACTTATTAACTCTACAAAGATCACCTACTGCTATGATAATATCGGTGACTTAGCAATTGACATAAGAACAACTCCCAAGGCAGCGGTTATAAATATATTTGGTGAATTAAAACAAGAGCCCAAAGTCTCTTGCAATTAATCCTATTTTGAGATAACGAGAACTGATAGTGAGGCTCAAAGTCTCTCACTAATAATTCTGAAATTAAAAGAAAAATACTCAAAATTGAAGCTCAAAGTCTTCAATTCCCAATATTTATAGCCACTACTATTATAGAAATTCTCCTCCTGTAGCTCAAAGTCTCTCAAAAGATGAATTGAAACCTCCAATGATTCACACAAGTTTAGCTTATGAAATGAGTTCAAAAATGATTGAACAATGCAACATAAGAACACACCATTCAATCCCAAGATTTGCAACACAAAGTTTGGAAAATCTTGTTACTTTTATTCACTTTTGACAATTCGTACAATGAAACACAAAGTTTTCACCACACAAGTTCTCAAGTATAGCCTTTCTTGCTAAAACAAAAGATGAAACTATTTACAATGAGCTCTCTCCTTTATATAGTTAAACAAAAGAGAGAAAAGTGGAGAGAAAAGGGGAAACCCTTAACCACTTTGACTTATTCAAACCTTATCCCTAACTAACTAACTTTGACTTATTCAATGTTGCAGGACATAATGTCCTTGCAGCATAATTACATGAGACTACTTTACATATTTTCATGTAATCTGTCAAAGATTCTACACTTATACAAAATGCATAAGGAAAGCATCTAAGTGTCTGACAAGACACGACATCTATTTGCATCATCCTCTGTCGGCCTTCATGCTGCTACAGGATGCCCGATGACTGATGTGTTCTGGTTTGGTGAAAACATCTTGAACTGAAATATGAAACTGCATCTTGCTCTGCATCATAATGGTGATCACTAAGAAGCATCTTTGTGTCTTTCTGTTTCAGTTTTGAAAACATTCTATGCCTGGAATAATTTCACACTTTTCACCTTCCTGCCTGGCTCCATCATGTGGTTGCTCTTGCTTTGTATCCTTGCACCATGGGAAAAACATGAGAAAACCTTTCTTCAACTTGCAACAAGAACTTGCATCCTCGAGGGGTAGAACAAACTTAATACATCTCGCAAGTATGTGGAAGAAAGATGAAAAACAAGGTTTTTCTGGAGTATTGCATATGAATGAATGCCAAGTTTTGAGTTTATGGAAGGTGGGGTTTTTAATATCATTTGCATCTCATAAGATGAAGATGAGCTTTTCAAAAGCATATGTATACTGAGGAAAAGTCAAAAAGTGGGCTTCGTTGGTTGTTTTGCATATTAGAAAGTTGAACTTCTTCTTTGATATGTAAGTATGAACATTATGAAAGAAGTGGGTTTTTCAATCCATAATGCATATTGGGAAGAACTTAGTATTTTGGAGACATTGTACGTATGCAGACAACAAGCTTGGAATTTGATAAAATGAATACATGGACGCATTCATGCATGAGCAAATTTTCAATATGCAAGGTAGAAGTTTTTTTTAAGAATCATTTGTATATTGGGCAGCAACTTATGCAAGTGGATATTTTGGAAAATAGCACATGTATGAACTTGCATTGGATTTGTTTCTTCTTCATTTTGGAAAATCACCACTAAGAATGAGGTTTTTAACCCCGACTGCATATGAGGATAAATGACATCCTCATATGCAACTTAAAAGAAAATGGAAGAAGAAGACGGAAATGGAAAGACAAGAACATGAAATGAAAATGCATATGCAACAAGAAAAAGAAAGGAAAGAACCATATCTTTTCCTTTGAACGCAAAAGGGAAAATCAACAATCTTCTGAAGTTATAAGATTCTGGAAATGAAAGAAGAATTTCGAATTTGCAGATTGAGAGAAAAATACAGAGTTATAAAGACCCTAAAATTGACAAGTTCTTGTGAAAAACAATGCCAATATCAGTGGTCATGGTTTGGGGAAGGACAATTGTTCACCATGCATCAAAATTTGCATGAAAACAACAAGAAAATCAGAGGAATTCTTCAAAAACGTGCCCTATAATCATGGCATTCTTTTCTCTTTTGAAAGAATCAAAACTTCATTAAAGGATGAAATTCGAAATTGCAAATGAAGAGAAAAATCTGTTCTTGAAGATCAAGATGAAACTTGTTCAACTGCAAATTTAATGGCTATTTTCTTGGAGAAGTCTAAAGTTTAAATGAAAACACAGACAATCCTTCCCATAAAAAACGCCACTAATGGTGGATGCATCTTTGATTTTATCAAACTCCAGCTCCTCCTTGATAGTTAATGCAGCATGCTGTAGAGGAGTTTATGTTTTAAGTTTGCAACTTTCATGTTCTTTCCTAAGGAAAGGCCGCTCCTTATCATGCTGTAGAGGAGTTTATGTTTTAAGTTTGCAACTTTCATGTTCTTTCCTAAGGAAAGGCCGCTCCTTATCATGCTGAAGATTAGCGCAGAAAAAGAACATGATAACTGCAGTTTGCTTTGGAAAGAACATTAACTATGGTGCGTGCGCAAGATATATGAAACCGCGCTATATACTTGAAGCGCACTTTATAAAACAATATGCATTGTTTAAAACACATGCTTCTCCACCGAAAAATGACGCCCAGTTTGGAAGAATGAAACCGCGGTTTCAAAGATAATATGCATGTTGCGTATTATATGCAATGCTTTTCCTTTCTAAAACCGCACCATACACTTCAAAGGAGAACACGGGCTTTCTAAAGCCTAAAGCATACAGTGGAGGAGTTTAATATTTGGAAGAATAAGCCACAGTTTCAGGAAAACGATATGCTCTTTAAATCATTACATATAATAATATGTAATTTAAAACGACATTTTAATGAAACAATAGCATATGGCTTTGGGATAGAATAACGTTTTTATTTAAAAACAATGCATTAATATTAGAATAAAACTAATTATAATAACATTCGTTTTACGATATGCATCATAATAAGTTTGTTTGTTTTTTATCGGTAAAAGGCCGAAGCCCGTAGATTTTATTAATAGTAGAATTTTCAAATTTTACAAGTCTCCATTCTCTGCAGGCACTGGTAGGAAAGAATGGAGAAGAAAACCTCCAGTCTTGCCCGAGACCCTAGGTCCAGATTCAAAATATGCATCATAATAAGTTATTTTTTAATATTAACATTAATATTTTGATATTATTATTATTATTATTATTTTTTTTAAATAATAATAAAAACATTGTTTTCTTTTAAAAGAAAAACGTCATTAAATGGTAATTCATAATGAGTTATTTAATAACCATTAAATTATAAGAATTATAAATAAAACTCAATTTTATTTATAAATCTTATCTTTATCTTCGTCATTTAATAAAATAAAACTTTTTTTTTAACAATATATGCATACAATGCAAATATTATTTAAAAAATCTATTTTGAATGCAGAAAGAACTTAAAATATTTGTATGCGTCTTTAAAATTTTAATGATTTGATATGCGGATGTGATTCAAAATCTCGCTATCATTAAATTTCCAAACAAAACTTTGCAGAATGACGCAAAATCTTAGAATAGAGTTCAAAATCTATTACTCATACAAAATAAGCTTTCACTTTATGCACCTGACAAGAAAAAGACCATTTCTTTACTGACCTTAGAAAGAGGTGCGAATTGCATGAAAACAAGCTGGAAGACAAAGGCTACAAAACAAGACCAAAAGCCAAACACAAGACCAAGGAAAAGCAACTAAGAACATGCCTTAGAGAATTCAACTTACAAAATTTGCGTAAGGTTTCCCCAATTTTGCAAAGACAAAATTGAGGACAACAGGTGCAAAATAGTTTTTAAGGCATGTGGGGCCCTTTTTTTGGCACCCACATCTGTGGGTGCGCTCGGGTTTTGCCGGGTTCGGCTTGGGCTCCCGGGTCCCCTGTGGGTTTGGTGGAGCCAGAACTATAGGGAACTTGGGTGTGGCTCGCCAGAACCATAGGGAACCTACATGCCCGAGCCACACTCGGGTTGAACTTGGAGAAGAACTGAACCAAAACCAGCACCCGACATCAAACGGGGGAACTCGGTAACTTAGATCATAGGTTTGATTGAGCCTTTCCTGATTTCTAGCATATAATGTGTATCATTGGTTTCCAAGATGGATTTAATTTATTGGTGATCATCCCAATTCATAGCCCATAGCTTGTTTTAGATATCTATTGACATATTCCAACTAGCTTCCACAATAAGAATTTTGGAACATGTTACTTGTGTTTTGCTAATGCTGATTGCTTCACCTTACCATGTTGTTCTCTGTCTCTGGCATGGTTATTTATCCTAGTTTATATATATTAACCTATTTCTCTAATGTGGTGAATACTGCATTAGCATGAACGCACGAGGTTCAGCCCGAAATAATATAGCAAGCGAATTTGATTTTTTGGTTAAGTTGGCTGAAAGGTCAAGTGTGGCTGGCATGGTTGGATATTCCATTGATTTGGTTGATACCTTGCCTCTATTGAGCTTTGTAATGTCCCCGTTCTAAAATAGAAATCAATAATAGATAAAATAAGATAATTAAATAAATAAATAAAAATAACAATAATATATTATAATTACAAGTTGTATCTATATTTACAAAGTGGTCGCTATTGCACACATTGTCTTAAGCAGTGCTAAAATGATGTTTATATCTAGTCATATGATAGATCAAGACAATTTCAATTTACCATTCTTTAAGGATTTAAGTTCGACATATTTAGTCAAGGAACATAAACGGACATTTTTCATTCATTACATATATAGCAACAATAGTTATTGGAGATTATGAACTTCATTAGAACCGTCTCTTTATATTAGCGTGAGTTTTGACAGAGTAGTATGCATGGGATGTCAAAGAATAAAGCCACTAGGAAAGGAATGATTATTTATCCTGCAAACATGTTGGGGTGGTAGAAAATCTTAAAATAAACTAATGATTAATCAGTTAATGAACTTATTCTCAAGTCGATATGAAGGTTGGGAAAATAACAAATGCATCCAAGTAGTTGTTCCTATTATCTAAATTACTTTCACCATTACTATTATCGTATATAATCATCCTTAATTACAGAGAAGTGTCTATTGAATCAAAGATTGACTAAGCCAATTCCATAACCCAATCAAATCCAAGTGATGCAATGAAAGAGTTCCTCCATTTGGATTCTACGAAGGGACATACTCTTTCTCTCTTAAGACTTTGTATAAACTAGGGTCAATTGCATTTCAAAGGGCATCAAATAGGAGAATGAGAATTAAGTATTTCAAACACTAACCAAAGGAATGAAAGTAGAGAATATTTAAGTATTCATATTACTGGCAAGTTACATACTAATTTATAGAATATTATATCTGAATTCTAATAGAGATAGGTATTCATATATGGTCTAATATGCATATCGTACATGTATATATTTGTCAATAATAATAAGATCATAATTAAATTTGTGTATATATATAATATAATATAATATAGTTTCGATTAAGTAAAAGCAGGATTTGAAAGGTCCCGAAACCTTGTACAAAAGATTAGAAGATAGACAAAGCTGATCAGACAAACTACCAAAAGACGGGACAAAAGAGAAACAGGGGCACTATGCCCTACAAGCCCAAAAAGCAGAAAAAGACAACGCTAGAGGAAAAGACAGCCCGAAAACAAAAGAAAGCACACAGGGAGCTAGCTAGTCTCCATCAAGTGTTTCGCCTGCTCCGCGAGGAGCTCCATATTATCCACCGAAAGCCTGAGGTCTTCGAGGTCTGTCTTTCTTCTTTATGCTTGAACGAGTACGGATTCCAGTACCCAGCCCCTCTTTGGGGTCCTTACTCTCCTCCCCTCTATTGGCCTCGAATCTCTCCATCAGGTTCTTGCATTGCTCAACAGACACTTTCAGAATATTAAAGCTTTGCTCACAGATTTTTCTAACCATCATATCCATTTTCTCCATTTTACCTTCCAGTGAGGACAGACGCTCCTCAATATTGCTGACTTCCGCATCTTTGTTGTTAATCTTATCCTCCATTGTCAACACTTTAGTGCCCAACTCCCCAAAGGCTTCACCTTTTTTAATAGCTTCAGTCCAGTTCTTCAAGTTGGTTGCCATAGACTCTTCCCCGAAGGTAGCAACTTTTATTGTACTCACAGTCTTAGCCTGTTCATTAATTTCAATCTTCATTTTCGTAATATCCTATGCTATGGTAGCCATGAACCTCCCAAAAGAGAGGATGCTATCTTTCTGGTCCGTGCCAATGTTGAAGCTTTCCTTAGTATTCCCTATAGTATCAGTATTAGCCTTTTCCTGAAGATTAACCTCTTTTTCCTCGACCTTACTATGAGTATTATCCCTTCTTTCTCCACCTTCTCCTTTTTTTCCAGACTCTCTTGACCAGGGTCCTCCTCGTCAGAGGATATGAGGATACCCTTGTTCCTCTTCAAATTCTTGAAGACCGAAAGCTTATTCTTGAGATTAGCTTTCCTTTTTCTCTGGCTTTTGGGGGTTTCCTCATCTTCAATTCTAAAACCCTCCAGATTAGGGTTCATTTCCTCATTCTCCAACTTTTTCTTGGAAATCTTCGAAGAGCTACCCTTCAAGCTTCCCTTACCTCTGGTGCTAGCAATGTTCTCATCCTCAGTGTCATCATCAAATCTTTCTCCCAACTCTTCATCCTCAGTCTCCACATCGTTAAGGATTTTACCCTTACCTACAGTTTTATCCAGTTTCCTCATTTTTAAAACATCATAAATGAGAACCATTAAACCTTGGTGGGAGGCATGATCCCCAAAAGGGTCTTTCTGAAACTCCTTCATAGTGACATTCAAAGAACTCATGAGATAGAAAGGAATGCTAATTTCTTCATTATGCCTAAAATAATTTAGGATAACGAAGTGATGCCCATAGGCTCTAGTAAATCTGCCATCTAGGGTAAGATAACAGATAGCTGCATATAACACAAAACGCCAAGGGTGGCTGATATTAGCAATACTAAAGAAACCTCCTACCTTCTTTGCAAGTCTGTCAGTCTCCTCATTCTTTGGGAACCGCTCATACGCTTTATCGGAATAACTACGGTCGCGATAGAATTTCATGCCATTCATAGGGAGACCAGTGGCCTCCGCAATAAGTTCCTCAGTGATTTCTATCCATTGATTGTTGAAATAGACCTTTCCTTTTTCCTAGTTACACATGAAGAAACTGGTAATTGCAGGGTTTCCCCCACGAAGCTTCTCCATATACGCTGCAAAATTCCCCTTCTGAAGTATTTCCCAAACTTTGTCATTCTGCTTCCATTCGCTGCAATCAGCAGGTTCATGTCTTTTCTTCCCTCCACCCATTCTGTATCTTCTAACAATGTTGCTCTGGTTCTCTCTATGCTTGATTTTGCCGTTGTTCTCCTTTTCAATAATGTACTCCTCAATTTTCGTGAGCCCCCAAAATCTGTGCAAAAAGGTATTACGACACCAAGTGGCTTTGCCGAGGATTAATTCCTCATAATTAAGACTTACATCACTCGTGTTATCTGTATTCATTTGAGTAAATGAATTTCATTTCTTTGCCTGTCGTAGATCATCTCCTTATGTGTAAGGGGTATGAGATCGTACGGCATACTGATATCATCATTCCAAGTATAGACTTGGTCACTTCTGCATGCGTAGTTGGCCGCCCAATCTGCACTTATATTGCCTTCACGGTACACGTGTCACAATACATTTATTCATATTCTTGATTATGGACTTGGCATAATCAATAATATTACTAATCATCCACGAGGGTTTGGATATATTGTTAAGGGCCTTGATTATATTCAAGGAATCCCCTTCAAGCCAGATATTTTTATAATTATTTTCTTTAGCCATTATAAGGCCATTGAGAGCTGCCAGAGCCTCAGCCATGTGATTATTTTGGATCCCTATAAGGATAGCCCTCACAGCAATACAATGGCCTTTCTCATCACGCATGATCATTCCACATCCTACAATACCAGGATTACCTTTTGAAGCCCCATCAAAGTTAATCTTAATCCATCCATTCGGAGGACTTTCCTAGCCCACTCGATCTCTGTTATTATTTTGAGCTTTCTCATCAAAAGTAATACCCCATTTTTTAAGAATTGCGCTATCCTCTTTCCCTTTAGAATCCTCTTTAATTTTCATAATTTTGAAGTTCTCAATAATCAAATTCTGACTTTTTCTGAATAAAATTTTAGGGGAGGTCTCATTCTCTCTGAAAATTCTTTCATTTCTTTCCTTCCAGATTGCCCAAGATATGTGGGGAAGGGCTATTTGCCATATCTTTCTAATGCATTCACTCTTAGTATTAATACCCCATGAGGTGAACATGTTCTGGATATCATTGGGTAAGACCCAATCAGTATTGAAAGCCTTCATCCCATAGGACCAAACCTCATTACATAATTGCAGTGGATGAACAAATGATTGACCGATTCTTCCTCTAATCTGCACAAAACACACATATTAGTAATATACATTTCTCTACTCTTGAGGTTGTCAAGAGTAAGGATTTTGTTTTGAATCATAGTCCAGAAAAAGATGTTGATTTTAGGGGTAAGCCCTTTGATCCAAGCCTTGGCCCAAAAAAGAGTTTTATTGTTCTCATTATTGAGATTGTAGGCCGATCCCACAGTGATACTACCATTCGTAGTATATTTCCAAATCAGAGTCTTCTTCAAAGTTTAGAATCATGGCATTGAGTGTAATATTCAGAGAGAGAAGGGCATCATCCACAATAGTAAGATCCTTCCATTTCCCATTACAAGTATAATCCATGACCTTAGTGCCAATTTTTTCTTTGCATATATCAGCAAAGGGACCCCAAATAGTATTCATAGCAAGAGATTGGCTGCCTATCCATATATCATCCCAGAAATCCACTCTGTTCCCCTTGCCCACTTTCCACTTCACTCCTTTCCTTATGGTATTTTTTACTTTTATCACATTCTTCCATATACAAGAGCCCATCAAGATGTCTTCAGTATTAAGAAAATCATTTATTGAATTAGAATTCATGTTATATCTGCTGTGCCAAATAGAATTCCATTCACCCTTCAAGGTAAAACCCCTCCATCCAAGTTTAGTTAGGAGAGCTTCATTCATTCTTTTGATTTTCCTTATACCCAAACCACCTTTGGATTTAGGCATACAAACTTTATCCCAGGCAATAGGAGCAAATCTATTAGTTTTTTCAACACCATTCCAAAGAAAGTGTCTTTGAATTTTTTCAATAGCCTCAGCAAATTTGTTGGGAATCCTATAAAGACTTAGAGCATAGATTGGTATACTCTGAAGAGAAGATTTTAGAAGCTGAATTTTACCAGCCTGACTGAGCAGAGCTCCTTTCCACCCAGCAAGTTTCTTGTGAAATTTGTCCACCAAAGAGCTCCAAAAGGAATCAAGAGGATTAATCCCAAGGGGGAGACCCAGGTAGGTAGCAGGAAGCTCCCCAATTTGGCAGTTCATAATTCTGCTTATCTTGTGATGTCTGTACTCAGGGGTGTTAATGAAATAAATAAAGCTTTTATTCCAGTTGATAATCTGACCAGTAGCCTTACCATAATTGTTGAGGATCTTTCTAAGGTTTCGGGCTTCATTTATAGTAGCTTCCCCCATAAAAATTGAATCATCCACGAATTGCTGATGAGAGCAAACATAATTAGAGGAGGGTTCTAGCCCTTTGAGATCCCCTTTTCTGACAGTATTTTCAATGTATCTGCTCAGGCATTCAGCAACAATCACAAACAGAATAGGAGATAGAGGATCTCCCTTCCTTAGACCTCTAGACGATTTAAAGAAGGCCGAGGGGGACCCATTCACAAGAACCGAGAAGGTGGGAGAAGACACCAGCTGCATTATCAATTTTATACACTTGGAATTGAAACCAAAGGTCCTCAAAATATTATGCATAAAATTCCAATCAACTCTATCATAAGCTTTAGAGAGATCTATCTTCAGTATGAAACCTTCTTTTCTTGCCATAGTCAGAGAATGAATGTTCTCATGGACAGTAATGATAGAATCCAAAATCTGCCTTCCCGGAATAAAACCAGTTTGTTGATGAGCAATTAGCTTAGGGAGCAGTTTCAGAATCCTAGAAGTGATAACTTTTGATATAATTTTGTAGGAGGAATTACAAAGACTGATAGGACGAAAGAGATCCATTGTGTCTGCCCCAGCTTTTTTCGGGATAAGAGCAATGAAAGTACCATTCATTTCTCTGAGAATTCTTTTAGATCCAAAGAATTCTTTAACAGCATCAGTGATGTCCTTATGTATGATCGCCCAATATTCATGAAAGAAAAACATAGGAAATCCGTCAGGGCCCAGAGATTTATTCCCTTCAAAAGAAAAGACAGCCTCTTTAATCTCATCATTAGATGGGATGGCTGAGAGAAGGTGATTATCATTATCAGTCAAGATTTTCGGAATACTCTCTAAAAGATTGCTTTGAAGGTTCTGGTCAAGCTGGTCATCCTGGGAGAGAAGATTAGAGAAGAAGACTTTTGCTTCCTTCGAAATATCCTCCACTTTTTCCACTTGTCTGTTATCAACTTTGAGTTTAGATATCCTGTTGGTTGCCTTGTGCTTGGTAGCCGTCATGTGAAAGAATTTGGTGTTCCTGTCCCCCTCTCTAAGCCATGTGTTTCTAGATCTTTGTTTCAAGAAGATTTCCTCCTTGTGCACAATGTCATGATATTTACTCAAGATTTCAGTTTCTTGTTCTTTGAGAATATTTATATACCCTTCCTTTTGAATAGAATCCTGGACCTCTTTTAGCTCAGTCATGATATCAGATTTAGAAGAAAAAATATTACCAAAAGTTTCTTTATTCCACCTCTTAATACTATCTTTCACATGTTTCAGTTTGTACGTCATCCTATACATTGCAGTTCCTTCTATCTTAATATTCCACCATTCACTAATTTTGAGGTACATTTCAGGATGAATGGTCCACATTTTTTCAAATTTGAAAGGATAGTTTTTACTTCTAAGTATAGAATCAGCAATAAAGGACAGCGGGTAGTGGTCAGACCCAGCTTTGATAAAGGCAGTTAAAGAACAATTATACTGCTGAAACCATTCACTAGAAATTAAGGCTCTATCTAATCTTACCTGGATCAAATCATTGCCCGCTCTCCGGTTAGACCAGGCGTAATTGATACCTTGGAGATCAATATCAGTAAGAGCTTATCTAGATATAAAGTTCATCAAATCAATCCTGCTTTCCAAATTAGGTTGGGTTCCACCCAGTTTTTCATCTTCCTTGAGAGGGATATTGAAATCCCCCATAATGAGCCAACTGTCTTTCTCAAAAGACTTCCTGACCCGATCCAGTTTAGTCCAGAAGGAATGTCTCCCACTCTTCGTATTAGGAGCATAGATATTGGTAAGAATCCAGCAGGTTCCTTCCTTGATATGGTGGAATCTAATACATGCCATGTTACTTTCCTGAATGAGAACATCTCCCTCAATGATATCACCATTCCAAAAAGTAACAATACCCCCTGAGGCTCCTTCCGAGCTACCTCTGCTACAAAAATTATTTCTATAGTATTTAAGCTTTTCAACTTTTTCCTTAGCCATCTTAGTCTCCTGAATGATAATGATATCCGGTCTATTATCTCTAACCATATTTATGATAAGATCCTGTTTGTGAGGATTATTTAACCCTCTTATGTTCCAAGATATAATCTTCATTTCTTTTTGGTGATACCCAACTGGGTAATAGTTTTCTGTGTTCCATCTGCTATATTTCTAGCCGCCTCTTGATTTCTTTTTCTAGAACTTGGTGGTCTTCCTGGTGGTGAAAGTTGGCATTCTCCAACATTTGGTTGGTAATTTTTTGCATTTTTATGGCCTTTTGTCACTGTGCCCTTCTTTTGTTTAGTTTTTTCCACCAAAGTGGTTTTGTCTTGTTTCTCGAGGATTTTATCTATTTCCTCTTGATCACCCCATTTCAGTTTATCTATTTCCTCTGAGTCTTTCCTTTCCTCTTGTGATGAGTTTTGTGTCATCTCCGATAGTCCAGGACCCAAGACAATATCTTGTTGAGCATCTAAGAAGATGTTGTTTTCATAGAGATTTTGCTGATCTCCCTGATTTATTGGTGGTTCCTCTACTTCTTGTGTAGTCGACTGGTTATCCTCTTGATCAGTTTTGTCCTTTTCATCTTGGACTTTACAAATATCATTGTTCCCATCCTCTAGAGTATCTTTGACAAAGTCTATCTTGTCATTCTTGGCTAGTTCAGTATCATTTCCTTTCTCCTTCTGATCCTTCTTGGTTTCATCTTTTCCTGATCTTTCTGTCACACCTTTCTCTAGATTAGTCTATGCTTCTCCTTTGTCTTTCTCTTCCTTTTCTTTTTCTTTAGAAAGCCCATTTTTCTCTTCTATTTGTTTCTCTGTGGTCTTGAGTTCCTTACTAACTTCTTCTTCTAATGGTTCTGCGCGCTTTCCAGTCGGCTTCCATTCTTTTTTCTGTTGATTTTTCTTGACTTTGTTCATTGGACATTTCTTTGCCCAATGCCCCATTTTTTTGCATCTGAAACAAGCAAAAGGGACTGACTCATATTCAATTTTTTGGGTCCATTTCCCTAATCTTGACTCCACCTGTATCTCTTCTGGCATATCAACATCTAGAATAATACCAATGCAGATTTTGGCATGTGTAAGTCTTCTTCTTGAAGCCGTGACTAGGTCAATAGACAGAAGTTCTCTAAAGGATCTAGATATACCAGCAAAAATATCCTCATTCCAATACTCCATGGGAAGCCCAGGGAGTTTCGCCCGGGCAGGGACTTGGACTATAAAATCTTCGTGAAGGGCCATATTAGGGTACCATTTCTGTAATATCATAGTATTTTTTCCTATACACCACGGTCCACTATAGATGGCTTGTGTTCTGTCTTCTTCACACGAGAAAAAAAAAGGAGACAAACCCTTATTCATGGCTATCACCTCAACTTGGCCTTTAAGTTTCCATCTTTTGTCAACAAACGCTCTAATCACTTCAATATTAGGTCTAATCCCAATAAACGTCCCAACCAGGGCATTATCCATTTTTTTAATATTATGATCTATTACTTGATCAGGAATAGCCATAGCATATCTGCCCTCAGAGATGTTAGATATATTCCTAACAGGCGGGTGAACAGACTTACCTGAGGGCTTTACACCGAAAAGGGAGGCACATTTGACTGTCCCTTTCCCTAGTACGGAGCCCCCACCTGGGTCCCCTTCTACCGTGAATCCTTGCGGTTTGCCATCCTCTTTCCCAACAGAGTCAGTGGAGCCCTCTGTGGCAGAAGGACCTGCATCTCCTGCAGAATCCGATTCCGTGGACATATTTGAATTTCCCGCGCCAGTGTTCCCGCTTCCCAGTCGCTCCCTACTCCCCGCTCCCTGCTTCCGCTCCATTGATGCCCCTTATAATATAATATAATATAGTTACATGTTATATGAATATATGTATATTTTCATAATACAAGATATATTAATATATGCATAGCCTATTTCGTAATCACTTGCTATAGCCCCTTAAGAGGATAGATTGGTGTTGTGTAGGGAGAGACAGAGTAAATCCACACAAGGTAGGTGAATCCCAAGATGGGATAAGGATAGGGTCCAAAGCCTTGAGGGAACCTACTAGTAGATTGGTGTGAAGTGCCCTATAACAAGTAAATCCACATCATCCTTAGGGTTGAATTTAGGAGAGAAGGAATCGAGCTTAAATATGTTAATTACCAAATGTGTTATGAATTATTCATTGCTTCCTTAAATTAAATTAATTTGAATGCATAGTAATGTGTACTAAACATTGGGAATTGATAGCCTCCTGGTAGGGGACATTACAAGCTTCTCCTCTAGAGATCCTTTACAATGATGTTCGTTTCTTGTATTGGTGAAGCATCTTGCATGTGGTGCTCAGACTTGATCTTGGTATAAAAAAATGCATTATTGGATATCAAGGTTTTCATATAAATATAAACAATCCTTGCAGACACACAAAATGATTGTTTTTGTACCTTTTGTGACCTATTCACACATCGCCCCATTGCAAATGGGAACCCCCTATCTTTTTGTCCACTTGGCCTTTTTGGTTTCATGTTTTCTTAGTGGCTCTGGTGTCAGTATCTTGAATTCCTAGAGATCTAAGTGAGGAGTGATGACTTTGGCTCCCAGCCTCGTATTGCTTCAATTTTGTTTGAGAATTGTGATTTTGAATGAAGTATTGAGTCAAAAGCCCTTCTAGAATAAGCCAGTATTTTTTTCAGAAATTTACCTAAAAGAGTGAAAAAACTTGAAAGCACCTAGAAGGGAAAAGCTTGAGAAATAAAGCCCAACACCAATGAATTTCAAAAGCATATAAATTTCAAAATCTGACAAATAGTCCTATTTGCGCCCAGAACATGGTGTAGTGTGGAAATGTTAAAATTCTTCAAGATTGAGAAATTATATTACCTGGTCTTATTCACGCCCAAAGGGGGGAACCTGAAGATCACAGAGATATGATGAAAAGCTTGAAAGTCAACCAACTTCACAGACCATGGTCTCTCTGCAAATGTGTCAAAATCCATCACAATGCCCAACAACATTCAAATGCAGGTGCTAAGAAAGTGACTGAAAGTTCAAAATCCCTCCATTGTTTGGATTCACGCCCAATAGTGCTAAAACACAGGGACCAAGAAAATGATTTAGAGGTTCACAACAAGGTCATGAAATACCACGAAATTAAGGAGTATGCCCAGCAGATTAAGCTTCAATACAGGTCCATGTGCTATTACCTGATGTTGAAGGAGGTCTTCAAGAACAATGAAATCTCACGTCTTCTCATATGAAAATTGGGTGCAAACCGTTCAATATCAACGAAATTTTGAAATCCCTCATATTTTTCCCAAACACAAAACAAATCCCCCTCTATCGCATGTGAACAAAGATGTATGATGAGAAAAGAATGTTTATATGAAATCTGTTAGTAGAGAAAAGGGAAAAACCTGAGAGTTCCCTGTAACAATCCTTCGTATGTCCTCCAAATAACACCCCTGCAAACGAATACAGAAGACAGGATGTCATCCAAAATAGAAAATCTGTAAGGAGGCTGGGTATGCGCTCATAGGTGCTATTCCTCATTAACCACAAAGTCCCGCTCACACTTGAAAATTTGATATGCGCTCATGGGCACAAACTGCACTTGGCAAAGGAAACTCGTTCAAATCATAAAGTCCTTCACCGCTTACAAATGCCCTCTTGAGCGCGAATCAGGGGTTAGAGGTGATTTGTGCCAACTTTAAGAGTTCATCGTTTAGCCTCTAGTGCGTTCAACATCACAAACATGACACAGTTAGGGAGGCATTATGAGCTTGAAGTATCCACAGGGGTTTCCAAAATGTGCCCAAGGCGCAAATCCACTATGTTAAGGAAATCCCGCTCATGGGCAAGAATCTGCAAGAAGCCTCCAATTGTGCTCTGGGCGCAAATGATTCATAGTCGTGGAAATTTAGCAAGGTTTGGAAATCCGTCTCAGGGCTTGGAATGCATCGTGAGCGTGAAAAATGCAAATATGAAGGAATTTTTCTAAAGTTTGGGAGTGCATGACATGGCTTAATATACGCTCTTAGCGCAAATACCCTATGACCAAGGATTTTTGAAAAGTCTAAAATCCACTTATGAGCCTGATATGCGCCCAGAGAGCCAATAAATTAATGCTTGAAGTCCATGCCTGTGTTTAACCAAGGCCAAAGGAGAAAATTGAAAGGGATAAATTTAATTCAACTCAACACGAGATCTCACCAAATGTTTAAAATGCGCTCAAGGTGAAACTTTCAAAATTATTGAAATTTATTTGAGTAAATGCGTTCATATAAGGGATAAAAGGAGGAGAATAGAAATCATTAAAAGATCGAAACAAACATTGGGAATTCATTTTAATCTCTTCCATTTATTTAAATGGGATACAGCGGGTTAGATTGTGAATGTTGAAAATTGGTGAAG
Organism: Thuja plicata; assembly: GCA_018584345.1. Taxonomy (NCBI): domain Eukaryota; kingdom Viridiplantae; phylum Streptophyta; class Pinopsida; order Cupressales; family Cupressaceae; genus Thuja; species Thuja plicata. Next base: position 779,705 of record MU224334.1, on the reverse strand, counting down.
AATTAGAAGAGTTGCATATAATTTGACCAAGCTTGTGAAAGTTAAAAACATTTGGAGTTTAATTAAATATTGGAAATAACGTCCACTATTTCATTATTAAAACATTGGAATATATATTAAAATGTGTCTGAGCATAAATAAATAAATCCAAGTCGAGATGAAAAATGGAAATTATTGGATATTGGAATTATCTTATAGTGGAATTTTACGTCCAATATTTAATTACTCAAACAATGGAAATATTTAATTGCGATAAATTCAAACTCCAACCCCTTCAAAATGCACGCCCATGAACAAACCCTGTTGATGAAGATAAACGGCGAGGAAAAAAATCTTTGAATAATGGGCGTGCGAGTTTTGAAGAGAGAAAGTTTCTCGAGAGAGAAAATATCTTTCTAGAGAGATGAATTTGCAGAGAGTTTGAAGAATAAGAGAAAGAGGCATGAGAATGTTAGAGAGTGAAAATGTGAAAGAAATTTTATGTTCCTTATGTCAATTATTTTATTTTGCAGGAGGAAGAATTCTAATTTCAGATATTCAAGGCCTAGAATTCTAGTTCCAGTGTTGAAGATGTCCAAGTTTCAAGCTATCTAGTTCAAGGCATTCAAGGTTCGAATATCAAAGTTCAAGTATAAATGAAGAAGGAAGAGTACAATGCTTTGAAGTTCCTCCGGAAAATCCAAAGATCCCAGTTAGGAAAAATCAAGGAGGAAGAGTTCCAATTCCAAACATTCAAGTTCCTGAGATCCAATTCAAGTATGATAGACTTCAGCAATGACAGGATGGTCAACAAGAATGGTGCTCAATCACCTTCGTAGGTTGACATGTCTAGATTCTCTGCGTTGAAGGAAAAGAATAAATGATAGACTATTCTGGGTTGACAAAGCATTTAACACAGTTGGTATTCATTTCACCCATCCTACTGGATGGACATGCATAGTGGGCATTTATTGCACCGCACTAAGGAAGTGACCCCGTGTCTTAATAGTAGATTCACTTTCTTTGCCCTAACCCTAGTTGGGGCTGAGGTGGCACGATCTGGGCCATCGGTTTTGTTTCAATTTGGGCCACTCATTGAAATTGGGGACCTATATAAGACCGACCATAGGGCTCGAGGGAGAGGGATGAAATGACTTTTTAAGACTATTAAGGAGAGGGATGCCCTACTATTTTAAGGCGACTCAACCCAAAAGATAGAAAAAAAGGCCCTCCATTGATCAGTTCTATCAAATGGTCTCATATCTCATTTGTAAGGACAAAATTTGGAGATTGTTGCTATGAGCTTCTGAGATAACAAAGTTGTCATTGAAGTTTGGTGATTTCTTGTTGTATCTTAGTCCTTACATGTTCTCTTTGTTCCCTCATTTAGTTTAGAATTTTCCTTCAAGTACTTAGATGAATCTGATTGATAATATTGTTGTGGTGAAGTCATTTTTCTCATAGCTTTTGTTCTTAGGTGATTCTTAAGTGCAGTGTAAGGTTGGTTCTGAGCCCTTATGTGGAAACTTTACTTCTATCTTTGATGCATATTGTTTGTTATGATGGTAATCATCGGGATATGAAAATCTTTTGCACACCCGTTGAAGATTGCACCAACTTTAAGTAGTTGTTGAATTTGGTGAAACAAAGTTTGGTAGACTTCATCATAGCAGTGTTCGTCTTTCAAATTCTTAGGAGCATAATAGAATTCCTAAATCCTATTCCCATTTATTTTCTACATAATCATGAAAGCCCCAAAAAAGGTACTCTCGTTGCAATATCATTCAAAAGTTCCCTTATCCAGTATTGCTCGAAGTCGACTTGAGGAACATAACGTAAGGCCCCTCGTGATACCAACATATCACATCTACCATTGAGCTTATCCATAGTCAAGAACTGACATAAAAGGAACCTTGGAATCAATTGTATGATATTTTGCAATCTTAGCATACACACGATTTTGATCAAGAGAGGATAAGATATCTCAAATATTTTATCCTATTGTTGGCAGGTCATAAAACACACATCAACATTACCTCATTTCCATGATTAAAACTAAACTTTGACATATCTTTAGCCATTTACACAACACATCTAGTAGCTTTTTACACTGTTAAAATTACAACTCTTTTTTGTGGAAAACATGTTAAGAAGATTAAATATTCAATAAATATGTATGTAAAGGCTTGAATAAACTAGGGAAAGACTTCATTTGTATGAAAATGATACTTACAAACTAAGTTCCCAGTTCGAGCATGGGTAAGAGTATCGGGTATGTGGGTACAGGCAAAGGGTTGGGGTACTTGGGTTGGGGTACATGTGTGTGTCTATGTACACAAAAAGTTTAAAGAAATATACAGAATTGTAATACTAAATCATTTGATAGTATGATACTTCATCATTGATCAATGCCAAACGCCAAAGACAAATATTAAATGCCAATTGATAGTTTAGAATTTTGTTAAATTTATAGATCAGAATATGTGGCTTTTAATTTTCTTATATAACCTCAATATATGTAATATATTTAATCACAAGATATATATATATATATATATATATATATATATATATATAATTACTGATACAATAATAGATATATATATAAATATGTTAATATCGATATTTTGCAGATTGGATAAGTGAGACTTGCATTGTTTGTTGTATATGCTTGTCTCTTATCAAACAATCAATGACTATATATATGTGATCTGTGAGACACGCCATTATAGAGACATGTCTCCTTGAGGAGACATGACTCTATAAAGTCGTGTCCTTTCATAACAAACATTAATTGAACAGCAAACTTGATAACAAATCATGGGTGATATATTTAGTAGTCCAAATACTAAACGCCCGATATATATAATAGTCAGTATATTAACTGATATACTAAACGACTGAATAAACTGCCCGATTACTTAATGATACTCGATCATTACACAACCTTACGTGGGCTTCCATTCAACCCGATAATCAGCGGGTGATAACACATATAACTCAACCGTTTATTAATACCAAGACCGATAGTAATCGATACAAGACATGCAATCAACTTAATGAACCACCCGAATTCTTTAGTGGTTTAGCCAATTACAAATCGGTGGATAAACATCGGTATTCATAACTGATACAAAACATAAACGACAAGTCAGTTTATTAAGGGCAATCAAAACATATCGATCGGTAAGCTAAATGATTAACGATCAGTGATGCCTCATCATCCGATCGACATCAATCATATATGTAGACCAATAATAATTCAGTGTTTAATTAATCCGATATCAATAGGTATACTATATAACTATAATATACATTGTACATGTACATTAATATATATAATAATATCATTATTATTATATATATATTAATATGCATGTATAATGTAATATTATCTCATATTGTCAATGCTACATAACAGAATTATTAATTCAATGATGATTTATTTAATTCGATATTATAAAGAGATAATGTATATTAATATATATAGTAGTAATGACCATTATTATCATATATATATTGATATATTATTTATCTATTTTCTCATAATATTATGATCATTTTATCTGATCGAAGCTATAAACATCAACAAATTTCAACATATTATATATCAATGTCTAGGTTCACTATTCAAACAAATATCATTACAATTACAAAATTGACAATCAAAAATAGTGATTGTCTTCTATCTTCAATGTAGTTCATTAATCATCAAAAGGATTATCAAAAAAATCTTCATCTAAATCATTTTCAACTATTGCAAGTTCAAGATCATTTGAACCCAAAGCAATGTCACTTGCACTAGATGCACTATGTGTAGGTATGTCATCATCATCACCTATAGTGACTAGCAAGATCTTCAATGGTTGAATCCAAGTTGGTACTCTTAGGGTCTATATCCCAAAGCTTCACTACCCCATCCTTGTATTGGGGATCCTTATGTGATAGCAGGCATGGAAAGAATATAAACCAAGCCTTCTGCTCTTTTTGCAGCCAACTGATTATGCTTCACTGAGTGAATAAAAGAGTATGTACTCCAATATCGTTCAGCGACAAAAGAACTTGCAACCTATTGAAATTGGAGAGAAAGCCAACAAAATAAAAAATAAAAATGCAAAATAAATTAAAGAATGTTAAGTACTAAATTCTACAATACAAATGGTAAAAAAAACCTTGTGAGAGGATCTTAATTGCAAGAGGTTGGAGGTACATATAATCCTGACCATGGAGGTACCACCATGTAGTAGCAGTTGCAAATGTGATTGATATTGTCATTAATGTGTCAACATATCTTACCATGTTGATGGGGTTTCGGTTGACATATTCTGGTTACCTACCAGCAAATTCTGGTTCCGGTTGGCTGTGTACTGAAAGGCGTGCTCTAATTGACTTGGTCCCACTTATACTAATATTTGTTGAGTCTTCTTTCTTTGGGACCAAACCTATCTGGTTATCAATTTATGTATCTCGGGAAGACCATTTTTAATTGAAACATATGTTTACCTATTCCGATGGTCATGGAGGATGTGTAGCGTGTTGTTTTGCGCAAGGAAGATTATGTGGTCCACATTTCACTTCTTACAACGCGGGAATGACCTGGTGTGACCTATTTCAAATTTTGCTACGTCGACATGAAAGTTCTTTGTTGGCATGCACAAGTATTTATAAAAGATGATCTTAAAAGGATGTGAAAAAAGAGAAGAGAAAAAAAATGACTGATGCAAGCGTGTGTTGCCAAAGGCAACATTCTGTTGTGTTTGGTGTTTCAGTGGTGGATTTACTATTATCAGTATTGTATTGGCAAGTAGCCAGTTTCAGTAGGCAACGAGCCTCTCTTCGGCAGTTAGTCGTTTCTCTTGGCTATTATAGCTTGTTTTGTATCAAGTGTAGTTAGCCCGACTAACAAAGAGCCTACCGACAGTGAGCCGTACCTCCAGTGAGCTTAGTAAAAAATCACCTTAAACGGTGTTCTTATTCATGAGAAATAGCTTCTCCATGGTTTTTCCTAGTTTGGGTTTCCACGTAAATCTGGTGTTTATTGTGCATAAGTGTTATTCGATGTTATTCTAAGTTAGTCATATTTTATTGCTTTATTTGTTTACCAGTTGGATTGGATTTTAAAAAAAAGTTGGTTAATCATTGATTCACCCCCCCTCTCAGTTATTCGACATGTTCAACAGTAGCATCCATTGTGAATAATAGCACAAAGAGTATTACTTCTTCTTGACACAAACAAGCCAAATTCTCTCCTAACATTTTGCTCACTTTTGGATCTTGGAAGAACCTACTAAATTCCCACTTGTGCCCATTAGCAACTTCAAAATCTCCATATGTTGGTAATCTCCCTACCATAGAAAGTACATCGTTGCTATAGTACCTTGGAGATAGTGCATATGCAAGAAGGTGCAATGGTGTGGTCATCTTGATCCAACAATGAAAAAAATGATTGATTCCACCCTTTTGAAAAAGCTTTCTTTGGGGTTATTCTCTTATTTTTGTATTACCACTTTTATTTTCTCTATCATCATGTCCATGCCATCATGGGCATCCCCCAAACTTGGTGCATCTGTATCAATAAACTGAACCATAATCATGATAAGCTCTGTGAAATCCAATACATGTTCCACACGAGCCCACCAACTGTCATCCAAGATCAATGACTTGACATCATTTTAGGCCCTATTGAGTTTGACTACTTCCATACACCCATTGGTTGCTAATAACTATTTGACCCAATGTCTCTCGCACCTTCAAATTGTGTCTCATAACTCCCATAACAATTGTACGAGATACAAATTGGGTCTTAGCAAGCTAGGATCATGTTAATAATAAGTTAATAACACATTAAAAATATGTAAATAAAACATTAAAAAAATATTATAAATTTATATACTTGTTGAGCATGCCATGAATAAAATAAATTAAATTAAATTAAATTTACCTTCAACAATTCCAATCTCGAGAAAATTTTGAAAATTGCCTGTGACATTTCGTGGTTTGTCACAAACATCTGGAACTCCTCACCCTCTTGGTATATTTCTTTAGCCCACTCTATTTGAGTGCCAATTGCTTGCATCACCAAGTTGAGCGAAGGTAACATGTTTCCATTGCAAACTATACCAAATTTGGAAGTGAAACTATGCCAATTTGCATTTGATTTGGTATATTGCTTGCCACAAACAAATAAGTTTTTTATCCATACACAATAATGTATTCATTCCGTCAAATATACTTTCTGAAATTTGAAATATACATTTTATTTGTATATTATTTATTTATAATATACAAGAATATATACTATACATTAAAATAATACAATATAATTATATAATACCTTTAGAATATCCAATATACTTATATAATGTTTTGATTAGGAGAAAAGTAGGTTTTAAAGCACCCGAAACCTTTACAAAAAGGAATTACAGATGTTCAATAAAGTCCACATAGAAACAGAGAGGAGACATAGCATAAAGACTATAAAAGAGAAGTTGACAGCCTATACAAAAGCCAACAAACCTAACACCAACATACCGGCAGTAAACAGACAACATAGAGCAGAGCAAAAAAGGAACAACAGAGCAGAAGGCTAGAAGTTCTTAAGCAGCTCAGCCACTTCAATAACCATGAAGTCCATGTTAACCGATGTCGATTTTAGCTCCTCAAGATCTTTCTCATTCTTTGCACCTTTTTTCTTAGTGCTGGATCTTGTTGTCTTCCTTGGCCCCAGGGTGTCATCCACACCATCCTTAACAACATCAATTTCCTGAATGGTCTTCTCCTGTTCCAGTTTGCCAACAAGAATTTTGACATGCTTTGCAGAGGCTTTAATAATTTTAAAGCTTTGTTCCCCCATCTTCTCCAGGCTGTCTTCCATTTTAGCTAGCTTAGTTTCCATAGCCACCATTTTCTAATCCTTGTCACTGCCCTTCCCATGGTTTTCCAGCTAGGTAGTCATGTTCTCAATGATCTGGAATCTGGACTAAGAAGTCCTTCATGTCTTCCGCATGCGCAATGGCTTGGATCATCTCCTCCCTACACTTAGGGAAGGATTTATCATCTCCCATACCCATCGCCTCGATAAGTTGAAGGCGGAGACAAAGATCCCTCATATCCTTTTTCAGTTGCAGATTATCATCAATGGTACCTTCAATATTATTGTTGAAGCTCCTCACACCCTGCACACTAGTCGGAACCGTAAGATTGTCCTGGAGAACATTGTCCTGGGTAGCATTATCCTTCATCAGACCCTCCTGGTTTTTCCCGCTACCCTCATCTTGATCCTTAGGCTTCTTACCCGATATGTCCTCCCCAACCTCTTTCACATTTTCCTCCTCAGTCAGTTTTTTCCTCAATGGTTTTAGTCTTGGCAGTGCGGGATTTCTTTTTCAGTTGAGTGTTCAACTCCTCTTTCGACTCAGCATAGTCATCCTCCTCATCAGAAGAGGACTCCATAACAATGTGGGTCTTTTTCCTTCTCTACTTAGAACCTTTCTTAGAAGAAGCCTTAACGTTTTTCTTTGGAGTAACTTTGTGTTTTCCTTTGATATCTTAAGAGGAGGAATCTATATCAAACATCAAATCACTCTCCGTTTCCTTCCCCATAGAAAAATCTTCATCCATATCATCCTCCTCCAAAGTAGAGTTTTGAGACAAGGGATTATCAACCTACTTGGCCTTGAGGTGTTCGTAAATGAGCACCATCAAACCCTGGTGCATGGCATGGTCGCCTTGAGGATTTTCCTTGTGTTCTTTCTTTTTTGCATTCATGGAACAAAGTAAATAATACGGCAGAGACATTTTATCCCCATGGCAGAAATGATTAAGAAGAACAAAATGATAACCATAGGCCCTAGGATACCTACCATCCAAAGTTACATAATTCATAATAGTATAAAGAACTTTACGCCAAGGCTTCTCAATTTTCTTGGGAGAGTAGTAGGTGTTAGCAGACTTTACCAGTTTCTTCTCCTTATCTGTTTCAGGAAAATGTTTGACCGCTCCTTTCGTCAGTTTACGATCCCTGTAGAACTTGCTGCCATCATGCACCAGACTAGTAATTTCTGTGATGAGGGCTTCATCAACCCTAAAAGTTTGGTTCCCCATCGTCAGACTACCCTTCATAAAATATTTAGTAATGGCGGAATCCCTGCCATGCACCATGCAATTTCTCCATATACACAGTAAAGCCACCCTCCTTTAGAATATCCCAAACCTCCTCCTTTCTCCTCCAGTCCTTGCACAAAATCGGCTCCATTCTTTTTCTATTTCCTCCCATCACCTCAACAAAGATTCTTCGATTAAGGTAATTTTCCAGACTATGCTTCTTCAGTTTCTTCATCTCAGAGTGATGCCGGAAAAAACCACACATCAAAGATAATGCCAATGTTACCCAGAAAGCGTGCGTAATAATAATCACCCATCACATCGGGTTACGGAAGCTTTTAGAGATATAATGGTTAATAATAACCCAAGTCATTTCATGCATCATTAATTGGATTTGATTTCGACACATTGTGTGCTGTGAAATTTATCACTAAAGATTAGTGATTTCACCTCATACGGCAAATCATCCTCACCTTTCCATTCTTTGACATCATTACTCGTCACTGCCACATGGCAGCCCAGGTAGCCACGCCATTTATCTCCTTATAACCATGGGTAATATAACATTTGTCAAGATTACCGATAATATCTCATGAGGCCTTGATAATATTCGTGATAGTCCATGAAGGGTTACATTTTTTGGTAAGGCAATTAATGATGTTTTTAGAATCCCAGACATTTCTGCAATCCCATTTCTTAGCTAAGAGAAGGCCTTGATAAGCAGCCATAGCTTCTACCTTATGATTAGTTTGCGTCCCTAGAGGAACTGCCACCATCTCTATACAATTGCCTCCCTCATCTCTAAGAATAGCGCCACATCCAACATTCCCTGGGTTGCCTTTAGAGGCCCCATCAAAATTGATTTTCATCCAGCCTTTAGGGGGCAATTGCCAAACAACTTCTTCCCTTTTGGTGTTATCATTACTCTTCTTGTATCTACCACTGAGCTTCCACTGATCTAAAATTTCCTCATCCATCTTGCTAGTAGGTCCATTCAGCTCTCCCATAATATGTATATTTTCAATAATAGCTCTTTGAATCTGTTGGAAGACAATATTTGCAAGGGAGCATTTGTCCCTAAAACTTCTGTCATTTCTCTCCTTCCATATACCACACAACATATGTGGCATAGAGATTCTCCAAGGCGTTATTATCAAAGTAACGAGAACCAGAATCGTCTCAGAATCGGCAAGGCCCAATCGAATCGCAAATCACCCATGATGGAATCGAATTGCAAATCGCCCATGATTTGGAATCGAATCGCCCATTAATCGACAAATTTAAAAAACCCTTAAAATTTAGAGATTTTAACAATTTAAAACTTATTTCAAGCACCGTTTATTGAATATAACTTAAGCACACTATCACATCATCAAATAGAAGCTAACATACATAAACAAGGAACATAAATGATAAATCCATCACATGCGTTACATATTTATGCAGCCTAGAAGCATGAGTTAAGATTGGAATGTCACATAGTATCATAAAATCATTTAAACAAGTAATCATAGCATCATGAATCATGAATCATGATCATACCATCGTATACTTCAAGTGCAAGTTCAACATCAAAGATTCAAGAATCAAAACATTAAAATTAAATCATTACATCAATTCAAGTATCATTGTTTTAAGTTCAACTAATGGATTAAAAATTTATTGATATTCTTCTTCTTCATCATCATCTTCTATATGGAGCCTAATAAGACTCTAAGATTAATTTTTCCCCACTTTTATTGGTGCAGTTTCCACCCCAAATTATTAAATGGGGTTTTGGGGGCAAAGCCTCCAAGACGGGGTCAAGGGGCAGCGCCATAAGACATCAAATCATAAATGTATGCAAGATGAAAGACACAAAAAAAGATTTTAAAAAAAATGTTTTTTTTAAATTTTTTTGACTTGACAGGCGATTCATGCCAGTTCACACATGGCAATTCAGGCAATTTTTGGATGAATCGGCAATTAAGGCGATTCATGCCAAAAAACCGTTGATCTGATTCATCGGCTCCCAAAAAATTAGGGAGGGTGAATCGAATCGCGATTCACGCACGATTCTCGTTACTCTTTTTTTACTGAGGGGATTTTTGAAGGACTTCGCCAAGAGGAAAAGAAGACCCAATCCATATTGAACATGTCCAACAGACTGGACCACAAAGAGACAACAAAGGGGCAGTGGAAGGCAATGTGTTCCACCATCTCTTCCTCATGGCAGCAAAGAATACATCTATTAGGGATACTCAAACCTCTGAATTTTAGGTTATCAATGGTAAGGATCTTATTCTACAATAAAATCCAAAAGAACATATTTATTTTGTGGATAAGACCCTTAATCCAAGCGTTGGACCACCAGGGTGGATCTTCCTGATTGCTTTCCATCATATTGATCATGGAGGAAGTGGTGTAGCCACCTTTAGGATACATTTTCCATATTAAAGTATCTTCATCTTCATGAAGAATCACGGAGAATGGATTTCTTTTGAGCTGAATCAGATTAGGGTTAACAGTCTCAATGTCCTTCCATTTGTCCTTGTCCCAATAATCAGCAACAAAGTGACCAATCTTATTTTTGCAGACCAGGGCAAAAGGACCCCATTCAGAGTGATTAATGAGAGGAGCATCATTGAGCCAATGATCCTCCCAGAACCTAACTCTTTAGCCATTCCCCACTTTCCAATGAGTGCCCTTAATAATAAAAATTTTGTTGGAAACAATATTCTTCCATAATCTGGTGGGGGTAGCATCATAGTTTATAAGACTGTCTAGAGTTGGGTAATTCCTAGTATATTTGTTTTCCCATATTTGATCCATTCACCATTAGAATGGTAGATTCTCCATATCTGTTTTGAGAGAAGGGCACTATTCATCATTTTTATTCTCCTGAGACCCAATCCACCCCTTTTTTTAGGCCTACAAACTTTCTCCCAGGCAATCAGAGACATTCTCTTTTTCTCCTTTGCTCCAGTCCACATAGAGTTTCTTTGGGTTTTTTAATGGCCTCAGCATACTTTCCCGGGATCTTAAAAAGACTTAGAGCATAAGTTGGAAACTCTGCAAGCAAGCTTTAAGAAGCTGAACTTTCCCATCTTGACTAAGGAGGGTACCCTTTCAACCAGCTAAATTTCTATTAAACTTGTCCACCACAATGCTCCAAAAGGAATCCGGGGGATTGAGACAGAGCGGGAGACCTAAGTACAAAGACAGAAGATTATCAATTTGACATCCCAGAATGTTGTTGATCCTCTTTTGTCTGTTGTTAGGAGTATTCACAAAATAAACATTGTCTTTAGCCCAGTCAATAAGTTGTCTCGTAGCTGAACCATAACTGTTGAGAGTGTTTTTTAGAACCTTAGCCTCCTTGATAGTGGCCTCACCCATAATGATCGAGTCATCAACAAATTGCTAATGAGAGCAAACCTAGGCAGAGAACGAGGGGTGAAGACCTTTGAAAAACCAGTGTCCACTTGCTGAGAAATATATCTCCCCAAACATTCTGTAGTTATAACAAACAAAATAGGAGACAACGGGTTGCCCTGTCTCAGACCTCTAGAGGATTTGAAGAGAGGAGAGGGGGTACCATTGACCAGAACAGAGAAAGTAGCAGAAGAAACCAGTTGCATAATCAAACGCACTTATCTTATCAAATCCAAAAGCCAAAAGGGTTTTCTGCAAAAAGTTCCAATCAACTCTGTCATAAGCTTTAGATAAGTCCAGCTTAAGAATAAATCCCTATTTTTTTGGCCAACGTTAAGGAGTGGATATTTTCATGGACTGTGATTATGGATTTGTCTTCCCGAGACAAAACCATTTTGTTGAGGTGAAATAATTGAAGGAAGCAATGAAGGAAGCCTAGAGGGAAGAATCTTAGAAATGATTTTATAAAAGGAATTGCAAAGACTGATAGGACGTACCATATCCAGAGAGTCAGCACCCGCAACTTTATGTATGAGGGCCAGAAAGGTACCATTGATCTCCTTTAAGATACTCTTAGCCCCAAAAAATTCCTTGAAAGCACAGGTAACATCTTTATCAAGAATGGACCGGTACATCTGAAAGAAGAAGATAGGGAAGTCATCCGGGCTAGGAGCCTTATTACCTTCAAACAAAAAGACAACCTTCTTAACTTCGTCCCCATAAGGTATGGCCCGAATCATGGAGTTTTTGATCTTCATTCATAACAGGAGGAATACATCGAATCAAATTATCTTGGGTAATCTGGTCCAGATTAGGCAAGGTTGAAAAACTCGGACTCGACAATAACTCGACCGACCCAAAAATTTTGAAAACCTCGAAATCGCCAAAAACTCGGCGAAAAAATCGGTAATAAATCGACACTTTTATCGAACATTTGAAAATATATAATTTCTTAAAATATTCTTTAAAACACACACATATACACCAAATTTGTATAACATATACTGATTTGAGATATCCACCATATATTAATCAGAATTTTGAGTTAGATACATAACAATTAGAACTTAGGAGATTAACATAAAATCATATACCAAAAAATGTATATAATAAAAATAAGTTCAATACATATTGAAGTCAAACTCCATGAACATTCATTTACAATTTTATCCCTCAATTAGCATGCAATAAACAAAACATAAATCTATTATTTATTAATATTTTATTTCATTGTAAATGATATTATGAATCAATATTCTATTTTTATTTACAATGTACATATAATTAGTAAATAGTATTAATAATAATTTATTTATTAAATACATTTACATAAAATTTATTTTATGAATGGTAATGATAATTATTTTATTTTGTATTAAACAAAATGTAGTATTTTATGGTATAAAATTAGTAAATACATTTACATATAATTTATTTTATAAATCTAAATGAATCTGTAATATGTATTATGGATAATATATTTACTTAATTTATTAATAAATATAAATGAATCTGTAATATGTATTATGTACATTGTATAATATATTTACTAAATTTATTAATAAATATTGCCATTTTTAAAATTATATATCTCAGACTGAAAATTAAAAATAAAACAATTCCGTGAATCATGATTATATATTTCAAACTAATATATTTCAACTAATAATAAAAAATAAAAACTTAAAACAATGCAATTATACAGGGCGCAGCAAAATCGAACTTGTCGTGTCGTGCTACAGGTCTTTGGTCTACCTCCGTCGTTGATCTCATACTTTCATTGTTGTGTTATCGTGAATGCATGCATAAGTCAAGATTTATTTAATATTAAATCAAAACCCTAACCGCATCCGCAAACGACAAAGGCATGACTTTTTCAATGACTTTTGGGTTGAATATTCAACGCGACATGGCAATTTTTTCTTACAAATCGCAACGATTTTTTAATAAAACTCATTGTCGCTTTATTATGCAATTATATCGGCTATTGGTTTTTTGTGCGATATTGACGATATATCACCATTATTTTCAACTATGAGATTAGGGTCTTGGGAAAGGAGATCAGCAAAGTAATCTTTAGCCTCCAATCTGATTTTGTCCTCCTCTTCAATTGTTCCATTATTCACAATATGTATTATGGATAATATATTTACTTAATTTATTAATAAATCTAAATGAATCTGTAATATGTATTATGTACATTGTATAATATATTTACTAAATTTATTAATAAATATTGCCATTTTTAAAATTATATATCTCAGACTGAAAATTAAAAATAAAACAATGCCATGAATCGTGATTATATATTTCAGACTATAATATATTTCAACTAATAATAATAAATAAAAACTTTAAATAATGCAATTATACAGGTCGCAACAAAATTGAACTTGTCGTGTCGTGCTACAGGTCTCTGGTCTACATCCGCCGCTGGTCTCATACTTTCATTGTTGTGTTATCGTGAATGCACGCATGAGTCAAGATTTATTTAATATTAAATCAAAACACTAACCGCATCCGCAAACGACAAAGGCATGACTTTTTCAATGATTTTTGGGTTGAATATTCAGCGCGACATGGCAATTTTTTCTTACAAATCGCAGTGAGTTTTTAATAAAACTCGTTGCCGCTTTATTATACAATTATATCGGCTATTGGTTTCCGGTGCGATATCTCGCGATATTGGCAATATATCGTCGTTATTTTCAACTATGACATTAGGGTCCTGGGAAAGGAGATCAGCAAAGTAATATTTAGCCTCCAATCTGATTTTGTCCTCTTCAATTGTTCCATTATTCACCTTTAGTTTTGAAATTTTGTTGGCAGCTTTATGTTTCAAAGTAGCCATGTGGAAATATCTAGTATTCCTGTCCCCTTCAGTCAGCCATAGAGATCGAGCTCTCTGTTTCCAAAAAGCCTCTTCCTTAGCTATAATATCATGGTATCTCCTAAGAATTTCATTTTCGTCTAAAATAGAGACAATGTTATACCCATCTACTTGAATTTGATCTTTAATTTTTTTAAAATCATCTTGAATAGAAACTTTGGAAGAGAAAATATCACCAAAGCACTCCTTATTCCAGTTCCTAATACAGTCCTTAACATGATTGAGTTTCTTGACCATTATAAACATAGCAGTGCCCTCCACATGAATCTGCTACCAATCTTTAATTTTATTTTCCAAATTAGGATGTATAGTCCACATCTTCTCAAATCTAAAAGGGAAACATCTTCTACCTTTAATGGAGTCAGCCAAGAAAAAAATAGTATAATGATTTGATCTAACTCTAGCATGGGCAGACAAAGAACACAAGTATTGACCATACCAATCGTTAGAAATCAGAGCTTTGTCCAGACGGACTTATATCGGATCTTGTCTAGATCTTCTGTCGGTCCAAGTATACTCAACACCCTGAAGATCCAAGTCATGGAGGGAATGAGAGTTGATGAAGTCCATCAAGTCCATTCTGCTTTCTAGTTGAGAAGGGCATCCTCCAAATTTTTCATGATCCTTTAACGGGGTATTAAAATCTTCCATAATAAGCCAACTTTCATCTTTGAATCCATATCTGACAGCTTCCAATCTTTTCCAAAATTTATTTCTCCCCTTTAAGGTGTTAGGAGCATAGATATTGGTAAGCACACAAGAAGTACCATCTTTAATATGCTGAAATCTAATGCAGGTCATGTTATTGTCCTGGATAATGACATCACCCCTTATGATATTCAAGTTCCAAAAGATAGCAATACCACCTGAAGCCCCCTCTGAACTACCACCACTAACCTCTCCATGCTTACAAAACTTTATCATCTCAACTTTCTCTTTAGTCATCTTAGTTTCTTGAATAAGGAAAATATTTGGATTATGATCTCTTATCATATTCCTAATTATGTCTTGCTTATGAGGTCTATTCAGCCCTCTAATGTTCCAGGATATAACTTTCATTTCTTCTTTAGAGAGCACACCTCTGTGAGAGTTTTCTGCATTCCATCTGCTATATTTTTACTAGCCTCTGCATTTCTCTTCATAGCCTGTGATGGTCTACCCTAGAAGAAGGGATCATTCCCACATCTGCTGCCAGTTTAACTAAAGATCTAGTAATCTTAGGATTTTTTGGATGACCCTATCATTTTTGCCTATAGGTTTTCTATTCTCAGATTTTGGGGTAGAAAATCCCACCACATCCCTGTTCTCCTTTCCCAAAGCCTTGTTTATCTCCATAATATCTCGCCATTTATCTAACACTGGGTAAGTACTCTTTATCAGGTCCACAGAACTTTGAGATATATTAGATAGGCTAGGAGCCAAGATATTACAATGCTAGGCATCTTGGAAAGAGTCACCAGTCCCTTCCAGGCTAGAAGATTCACCATCCTCTTCACTTGAATCTTAAATCTCACCCTCCTCAACCTTATCAAAGGTTATTGAGTTGTTATCCTCATTGCTCCTATCTAAGGAGTCAGCTACAACTTGTAAAATGGGTTCCTCTTTATCCGAGTTGGAGCTTACATCCTCTTTGGGATCCTCTTGTGTTTTTTCTTCTGTTAGGTTCTGTCCATGATGTGTGGTATTAGGAGACTCATCCCCTCTAATTGGGTTCTTATTTCCTTCATTGATTGGTACTTTCACTGTTTCCACAGATTTATCTATATCATTTTGTTCTTTCGCCTGCCAGATTTTTATGATTTTTGGATTATCTATTCTCTTCTCTTTAGGTGGCTTTGAGGGACATCTCTTGGCCCAATGGCCTGCCTTCTTGCAATGAAAACAGACAAAGAGGATGGATTCATATTCAACCTTCTGATCCCACTTTCCTAGATTTGAAAATAATCTCGATAGAGTCAAGCATATCCGCATCATGGACAACGCCAACACAGATTCTAGCATGAGTGAGTCTTCTCCTCGAGGCAGTAACCGGGTCAATATACAAGAGTTCTCCAAATGAACTAGTTATCCCTGAGAAGATATCTTCAACCCAATATTCCATTGGAAGACCCGGAAGCTTGATCCAAACAGGAAATTGAGTAAGGAATGACTTATCATTAAGATTGATGTTTGGATACCATTTTTGAAGGACTGCAGCCGTTTTTCCCACCATCCAGGGACCCCCACAAAGCATCCTAACTCTGTCATCTTCGCAAGAGAATTACCCCTTTGTCATAGCCGTTATATCCACCTGACCCTTTAAAATTCATTTCCTAAGAGAAAAAGCTCTGACCACCTCAATATTGGGTCTTGGTCCTAAGAACTTCCCAACTAGGGAGTTCGCCATTAAAGCTATGTTATGATCTATAACCAAATCCTAAACAGAGATAGCAAATTTGCCCGTATGCAGATCAAATATGTTTAAGACTTTAGGCAAAGAGGACTTACCAAAAGGTTTAATTCCGAAAAGTGAGGACCATTATTTTTCCTGAAAGCCCGCTTCCGGTTCACGAGCAATACCCTGAATGGGCCCCCCTCCCCGGTCCCCAGGAATCAACGAAACCCCCAATACAAATTCAGGGGGTTTGTTTGTCTGCCCATATGCCTCCTTCTTGTCCTTTCCCCCAGCCGCAGACTGTTCTGCAGCTTGGGTCGGATTCCCACCCAATAGAGAATTCAATATTTGAACCCGCCTGCTCTCCCTCCCTCTCTCCCTCGCCATCTTAGACAAATAAGTGATGTTTTCAATTATATACTTATATAATGTTAATAATATTTCTAAATTCTTAATTTTTTAAAAAACATAGATTTAATTTGACATGTATGTATATTCAAAATGTGAAGTTCTCTAAATGTACGCATTGATTTATCTATGATGGAAATTAGTAATATGCTCTACAAATTCAGTATATTTGTGATTTATAAATAATATTTTAAGAAATTATTTATTTTCAAATATTTGATAAATTTGCCAAATTATTGCTGAGTTTTTCCCGAGCTTTTCCCCAGTCCCAAGTTCTTAAAATTTTTGGGCCTGTCGAGTTATTGTTGATTCCAAGTTTTTCAACTTTTTCAATTATACATAAAATTAGTCAAACCCTTTGGCTTGAATTTAACAAACTCTTTTACTGAAATCTCTATTTGTTAGTGTGTCTTCGCTTACAAATCTTTGACATTTGGCTATACAATCATGATTTTCAAAATAAAATTGAGAAATCAACTTCCAGCTTAGTATATTTAGCAATGTTGAATCTAGGGTGCATCATTTAAAATAAGATTTGAATTTGATGTTAGAAGAAAATAAAAATACATATTGTTGTTTTCCTTGTAACATATTTTAAATTTTTCATGTCATCTGATCTAAACATTTGATATCCTGTATGTAGAATGTTCTACATTGGCATATTGTAGATACACAATCATTTCCTTTAGAGATTCCATCTCTTCCAAATTTATGGAATGGCGCTTATAGCCCTTCAGAACGGTACACAATGAAGGATGCAAGAGAAATAGTTGGGTAAGAGCTCAAAGTGATACATTCTCCTAAACGTAATATGGTACAAGGCATTTGAAATTAGAATGATGACTTCTAATAAAATTCCACAGATATGCTCAGATGAGAGGGATCAATGTATTAGCAGAAATTGATGTTCCTGGACATGCTGGTTCTTGGTACGCTATCATAATATTTTTTCTCATTATAAATCTTTAAGATGTTTTCTCTAATGATATTTGTAAAGCATAGTTCAAATGATTGAAAGTTTCTAAATCTGCTACTTATTATTCAGTATCACAAATCATGTTAAATGAGTGCTATATGTAGAGGCATAGTTTATGTTTATGTATTGAATAATAGTTTTTTTCTAATATGTTCAACGGTAGAAGACAAGGATCAAAATTGAGCCTAGAGTTGGTGCAGATGGTAGTTTTACACCATAGCTAAAATTTATCTTATATTGTCTTCCAATATTTACGTGGTTACTATCCATTTCGTGATAAGTCAATGATGCTTAATATCTTAGTAATGGAAATGATATTTGTTCATGTTGTTAGGTGTTGAATTATTTTATTGTTTTTGTTCTTTTCTTTATTGATTTGTAATTCCATTTGTTTCTACCATACTATATTTCAGATTAACTTTGAAAGCAAGACTATTTAGTATGCACTAACCTTTTGGCATATGAGAGCATGGAAACCACATTTTTGTGCCCATGCTTGTATGGAGATGCCAAGCCTATGATAAGCACAAAGTTCATCTATCTACCTCCACAATAGCGTGCCTTTCCTTGACAAACCAATGCTCAAGTCAACAAGGAGATCAAGAATTTTATTGAAATATATTAACACAATTGATGGTATATTCATATTAAAAATGACTTTGGAGGAAAAACATTCAATGAAAGATGTTGGATTGATAAAAGTCCCAAGATTGCAGATTTTATATATGTAAACAAGATAATATGTTGGAAATCACATGGAAGTTGAATAGTTATTGTTTGAATGATTATGGATGATGATATTGAGGACACACTTTCAATGAAAGGTGTTGGACTCATAGTATAGTAAAATGATAGTGTGTGCGTGTGTGTATTCAGAGTTATAGGACTCACTCAGACTTGGCAAGTCTTGAACTAGTTACATCCAAACAAGACTAGAACACTTGCATCTTGGCTACTTGGCAAATCTGGTTACACTCACCGAGTCTAATTCAGCCGTAAAAATCAGAAAAAATAAAATAATTTTTTTCTCAAACCCAGAACACTCATATGCCTTTTAACACTTTCAAAGGGTATTCTTTTCATTGGCAAACAGAAGGTAGACAAAAAAGGTCCGAGAGCTAAAATAACAACTTGGGCAGCAAACTTTGATTGAATGCAACTTGAATAAATTTGTAGCAGGCCTCGGTGCATCTTGTAAGATGATAACAAATCTGATTTTCCAAAATATTCCAAATGGTATCTAACTGCAATAATAAATCTAAAAATAATATTAATTAAATGAAATCTTAAACTAGTTTTGAAGTACAAAATTACTTAGATATTATGCTCAGCTTCTATATCAATATTAAAAGCAATACTACCCGCTCAAAATTACAAAATGAACACTACCTCATGCTTGCTGGAAATATACTTCATAAATTCAGATTTATAACGCAAGCTTTTCTGATTTGTATAACAGTAGCTCTTGTAATGTTCAAATTTAAATAGAACGCTACAGCAGCTTACAAAACTAACGATTCGGTGGTTTCCTTCTGTATACAAATAAAACTTAGTGCTTCGTTGGCCTATCTAGAAAATGCACAATTTCTCTTTAGTAGGTTGACAATACAATATGATGTGTCAGATTCTATCCCCCTGTTGCTGTGATTCATAAAATCCCTTCAATATTGATTTATAATTGCAATTTGATGTATGACAACTCTGTAAAGAGCCTAACTTGGCCTCATCGATAAACCATCTAAATTTTACCAGTTTCCGTACAAATCATACACTTGGCATTTTATCAAACAGTTGGCAGGCAGTCACTGTAAGGAACTTGTTCAACTCTCACCCAAATAATCTCTAATAATTCAAAGTCTTTGTTAACATTACTAATTCTTTGAAGATAACACCTCTCTACTTTTATCGTTCTGTGATGAATGTTGGCTGTCTCTTTTATGCAATTTCGACTACAACTATAAGTTTATTTGATACTGTGGCATTCCTCCAATCGCTTTGCATATAGAACTGGACTACGGGACTAAATAGAATTTTCAATCACAAATAATAATTTTGCCAAGATATAATTCTTAATTTCATCATATTCAAGATATTAATTTCTCAAATTATAGTCGCTTCCAGCATATCCCTTATTGGTAAACTCTTCATATTTGCAATTCATCAATTTAGTAAAATATACAATGAAAGATTGGAACCTGTTTTACACATATGATTGGCTTCGGTTGACAGCAACAAGAACTACTCCACCCACAAGGAAGAGGCAGGTCTTCTTATGCGTGAGTGGATAGGCTGTTGTTGCTAGGCCCCACGTCCAATGCCACACTGTGCAGTCCCTTTCCCACGC
>MU224334.1:702817-749388 GCA_018584345.1 Thuja plicata | reverse complement strand
CCTTGATACTCTCAATGCAAACGTATGTCTCCCCGAAGTGATCTTGTGCACTCCTTGATGCTCTTCTTCCTTGCTGGTTTCAAACCCTTGGCCTCTTATTTTTCTTCCCCTCTCTCACTTTTCCTCTATTTTCTCCCAACAAGCAAAACGAAATACCTTTTAGGGAAAATTAGAAGACACTTGTAAAAAAAACATATGCTTTTTTGTTTTTTTTAAGTCATCCAAGATGACTGCCACGGCCGGGTCATAGACCACGGACTCGGCAAGTCATGGCATGACTCGCATGCAAGTCATGACCCATGACTCGTCAAGTCATGTAAACGGGTCATGAAAACCCGCCAGGGATGACTCGACCCGCGAGTCATCATAACTCGCATGACTCGCCGCGAGTCATGGAACATTGATTAATATACTATAGGGGCTCACTCCTTCCCTGTCAAAGCATCATCTATAACACTGCATAATAGTTATGTTTTTAAATTTATTGTATTATATTAATTATATACTTGTTTGCATCGGAATCAATGGGGTGGGGTGTGCAAAGAGCTTGGGTCATATCAAAGCCGCAATTTACAGTAGATTCATTAGCTTCTTCGAAACTATCTCACATGCCCCCAACAATTCAGGGTGATTGAGGCCCTTTCAAACTCAGTTGATAACCACCATTGCTCCTCCTACTCCTCTATTTACGGTTTTCCATAGGTCGGAAAGAAAACTAGGGGACAAAATAACAAATTGTTTCCATGCTGATTCTGTAGTGACTTTAATTTTGTGATGGAATTGACCCTATTTCTGAGTGATCCAACAATTTTGCGAGTTTTTGCAATGATTTTTTGACATTTTTTTGCCATTTTCTTGGGATTTTAACATTATTTTGATGCACTTTAAATGCAAAAAAAAATTGAAAATTAGGTCAACGATCTTTTCATGAATCAAGATATTTTCAGGAGGGAAATTGGTTGGCTCCAGGATTTGTGATTAATCAGGTATAGTCATGATTTTTCACAGATTATTGCTTCTCTGTTTAGAATAGTGATTAAAAAACAGAAAATACTAATAATATAGCAATATATCATCTAGCTAAAATAATATTAATTCTTGCACAATTTATTGTATTTGAAGACCAGCAATATATAAATGATTTCAAATTTTCAATAATGTTGTCATAAAGTTACTTGCAAACTTAAACCGTTTCCAAACCCAAGGATATAAGGATTTTTTCCCCTGAATCCTAATTGAGTTCAAGAGAGTTTTCGTCTTTTAGAATTTTCTTCACCAAGGATTTTCATCCTTGAATACAAACTTGAAACTCAAAATCAAACAAGAAGAAGATGATCAAACAATGATGAATGATGAGCCTTGACTTCTCATTTATGCTTTTCCTCTGGCCCTCCATTCATTTTAATTTAACTTATTGGTTTCCTCCAAGTATTTAAAAATAGTTTTCAATTACAACCAAGCTCGTCTCTTAATTTTATTTTAAATAAATTGTTAAGGACACTTTTTATATTAGATTTGAGTGTTCTTTTTTTAATTAAAATAATTGAGCCCACTAAAAATATTGTTTTTTAATTTTGAAAAGGGGACATGACTCATTAGAATGCCGAAATTTAAATTCCATCAATAATCAAAACTTGTCTAGAATTTTATCTGCTTCACACAAGTTTGCAAGGGAAACCCTCAAGAAAGAGGATTTATCATTTATAATCGACCCTTTTGTAGATTTTAGAAGGTCAAGGGAGGCCTTTCGAATGCTCTATGTCAGATTCCTAGCTCAAAAAGTATTGTTTCATATAGTGCAGTGAGTAATCATTTAAACATCAACAACTAAATATAGATCATCAATGACATACACGAATAAACGGAGATTCCACAGGATAACATATGGCATAATGATATATCTTTAATAGCATAGTAACTCCATCCAAACAACAACCTGACTTGTTCTGGTCTGAATACAAATAGACTCATCGGTTGGTTAGGCCTGCCAACCATCAACAACTAACACCCCTTCGGAACAAGGTTTTATTATACTTCTACATTAAACTAACAAAAGTATTATTTTACTAACAAAAGTATTATTTGACTACTAATGGTATAATTGCCAAACATAAGGTAGTGGTGGTATAATTGCCAAACATGTGGCAATGCTCGAGGAAGAGGTGGTACAACAAGAAAATGTGCTTGAAAGGTCGCCCGTGGTTCCAAATTGGGGTGCAAAGAGGTTACAGAAGATAGTGTTCACTCCACCTCAGTTGTCATTCATGCCACACTTAGTTCCACCATAGCACTTACCTCAGACCAAGTTGAAAGATCTCAGAACACATAAGGGAGGGACCCATACTATCTATATCACCACTTCACACGGAATTGAGAGAGCCCACCCTATGGCACTTGTGGTCACCCTGGCACCCCCAACTGGAGTAGTTACCCCAGCCACGATAGTCACAACGTCAGTGCCAGCTACGGAGGTGGCAGTGCCAGTTATGGAGGTGGCAGTACCAGCTACGGAGGAGGCGGTGCCTACCACAGACATGGATGGAGACGCAAGAGCAAATAGCCTGTTGACGAAGTTTCAGATGGAAGTGCATGACATACCACCACCCTCACCCACGTTGATGATGGGACGACATGTTGAGGAAGAGATTAGGGAGATACCATCAGTCACGGCTCAGCCAGAAGTGGTGGAGGAAGGAGGAAGCCAGCATATGGAAGAACCAAGGGTTGTAGCCAGGGAAGGAGTAGGGAGTTCCACCCTAGGATTTGGAGACTCGACACAACGATTCCTAGCAGAGCTAGAGGCCATGGCAGTAGCTACGCGGGATATAGTAGACAGGACGAGAGAGTTAGAAATGGGGGCAATTACCATGGCAGCGGAGGCACTTATGAGATTTGTGATAGAGGAGTGTAATAGGGAATTCACTGAAAGCCTCGTAGGGAAAGGGTGGTCGGAGATGGAGATACGAAAGTAGGTAGAGGCCTAGAGTACGCAACATGTTCTCACAAGACACAGAGGGCATCCCGGGATGATGAACACCCTATTCAGGATGGAGTAGACCTTCCAAGCAACATTCTTACACTTGCAGCATATGACATGGATGGCTCGAAAGGCAGAGAAGGAACGTATTGTCACGCTCGAGAGAGCGGCAGCCCTACAGGTAAGAGTGAGAGAGCTCGACAATGAGCTGGCACAAGAGAAGATAGCTCGTATGGGAAAAGAACAGCAGTTGGCAACTGCCCAGAAGGATCTGATGGATGCCCTACGGTTACTAAAGGCAACACGAGAAAAGCAACTAGTGGCAGAGCAGGACCTCAGAATCCTTCGTCAGCAACTTTCGTGCACCAAGCCTGCAGCGAATCCTTCAAGGGATGATTTTCTAAAGTGCTTTTCCACCAAGCCCAGCAGTCACTTCCTGCAACACTTTCAAACATCAGGTTCCCTGCTGTAATCTGTTCATCTTTATCTTTCTGCACCTTTCCCTTCTTGCTTGAAGTTGCCATCTGTGATTGTGACATTTTTCATTATGGCTCCAGGTTTATACCCAATATTGTAACTACCCTTTTTAGGGTTTTCCAAAGCTTCCTTTCACCATCCTATTTACTTTTACCCTTCTTTGGTATTTTGAGTGAACCGTACGTTGTTGTGTTTGTGGAAGCAACAGGTTCCCGCAAATCTGTCACTCACCTCCTCTCTCTCATCGCTTCCGCACATGTGGTTCGTATGGAGTACGAACGAAATATCCTTGGGGTCCATACAGACGTCAGATGATAGTCTTCTTCGCACGCAACAGTAGGATCCATACGATGTACGAGAAAGAGATATGCAACTTATGTTGGGTCCGTACAATGTACAGATGGAAAGTCTGATTTTTTGCTATCTTTCGTATGGCGTACAAATATTGTGGTCTACACCCCTGTCGTATGTGTACAGTATGTAGATAGATCCTCGTACGACGATTCCAACTTCCATCCACAGTGCTCTGCCAGTCGTACGGTTTCTTCTATCACTTGTACGACTTCTTTTATCACTCGTACCTGCTCCACTCTTGTTGTTCGTATGGCATACGACGTCCTTTGCTCTATTCCTACTGTGTACGGTCAGGTCCATACGGTGCACAGTATTTGGATGCCACACAATTCCCCACTTGGTTCTCTATCTTGCAAACTTAGTTCACCACCTTGAATGGTTTGTTCTTACTTGGGTCAAGACTCCTTTATTGGCTCCTTCCAGGGTTAGGGTTTTCATACAACACTTTCTTTTTATAATTAAGACTAATGTTTTTATTTCCTTATGATATTCATTTTTATTTTTCCCATTATCCTCTCTAACTTTATTTTTTTCAATTTCTTTATGATCTCCTCCAACATTAGCCTTTTCATTATAATTTTTGCTTTTTTTGCTTTTCCAATCCTTTTTGTCTTTATTCCCATGTTTTTTACCTTAATTCTTTTAATTTTGCTCAAATAGTTTTTTCCCAAAGACATCATACCTTTTAACTTTCCTTGCTTTTGTAGTCCTTTGCATCCTTGTCTAGTGGTCATCGTATGCTTCCTTTTCAATTTCTTAAGATGTTTTTTCTACATTTTCATTATCTCTTTCCCTTCTTCCTCTTTTGCTTCAACTCTTGGCCTCTTCAAAAGTTCGGTATTCTCGTCACTTCGTCCCCTCTTTATGCCTTTTTCTTCATTACTCTGGACTTTAACCTCAGGAGTATATTGCCACATGCAAGTGCCTGGGGGTGTTTTGTAGCATTCATTTTTGCAACAAATTCCTAGATATTCCAAATCAAATAGTCTACTAACGGCGCGGGTCCTACCCCTTTAAAGCTTCCATCAATGTATCTGCCGCCATACTTTTGGTACCATACCACTTCTTTGTTCACCATTGGGGGTCCGGCTACATTTGATATCACTCGCCACGATGCATTTGGGGTAGGGCAATATGGGGCTTGTTGTCCTTCCTTGGCACACTTCCAGATAAGGTTATCCTCATACCCATCTCCTTCGGAAATAAACATAAGGCATGGTCCAAGGGTGGCACCATACTCCTCTAGGTCAATTTCTTCTTCCAAGCCTTCTTTCGTGGTCTTGCCCTTGGTTGCTTGCTCATTTTTGTGTTGTTCTTCTGCTTCCTCATTAATGTTGTATGCCACAAAACCTTCTCTTCTCCCTTCGTAGGGTGCCTTCCATCTCCAGTACCCAGAGAGTCAAAGGTCTGAACAGTGCATTTGTGAGGTGCTTGTGCACTCTGGGTACTGCAATACCCTCCACGTGCTTCCTCGCCAGCCGTTCCTTGAGATCCACCATCGACTTCGCCCAATTCAAGTCTTGCATGTATGGCTCTTCTCTGATTATCGAATCCTCTGCAATCTCCTTCTCTCAGCCAATGGTCTAGTCTCCTTTGGTTGCATACCCCAACATTTTGATTTCTAGAATGTGCACTTTCCTCTCTTGGTAGATTTTTAACTTAGACCCGTTTACTGGTTCCTTAATTGGTTTGTCGTCCAGGGTGGTAAGTTTTACAACACAATAGTTTCCCACCTTTCTTACTTTCTAATGCCCGAGCCAGTGGACCTTAAACTTGTCGAGTTTGATTTCACTACAACCGTTATACTTCAAAACTAATTGTCCTAACCGAAAATTCATTCGCCGGAGGTGCTTGTCATGCCCAAATTTTCTCCGTCGTTGAACCACCTCGGTAGCCCATTGTGTTGTCATCCGCCATTCATCCAACTTCAACAAGTTAAATAGTCGTTCTTTTAAACTCTCTGTCTCCCAACTGGTTCTCTACAACCACTCTCAGACTTGGTACAGTGTATTCTGTTGGTACCACGACCTCCTGCTCGTACATGAGTTGGAAGGGTTGTGCCCAGTTGTCACCTTATAGGTGGTGCAGTATGCCCAAACTATGGCTAGGAGTCTTTCTTCCCAATCTCCTTGTTCTACTCCACGTGTCTTATACAAGATCGACACCAACACTTTATTTGTAGATTTAGTCTGTCTGTTGGCTCGAGGGTAGTACGCGCTTGACAAGTTATGGAATATCTGAAATTATGCTGCCATGCTCTGAATTACCTGGTTTAAAAAATGCACTCGATCACTGGTGATGGATATGGGTATGCCAAACCGTGTCACGTTTTGCTCATAGAGAAATCCAGTTGTGCTAAGTGTTGTGTTATCCGAAAGTGCTTTGGCCTCTCTCCACTTTATCAAATACTCAGTTGCTACTACTATATATTTGCATCGCCATGCAACACTTTCCATTAAAGGTCTAACAAAGTCTAGACCCCATCTTTCAAACAACTCCTGTGGTTGTGAGGGGAATAATGGCATGAAATCTCTCTTTAACAAATTGCTCGCCCTCTGGCAAGTGTCACATCCAAGCACCTACTCTCGGGCATCAATGTGCAAGGTTGGCCACCACAAGTCTGCGAGCATCACCTTCCACGCGGTGGCATCAGGCCCCATGTGCCCTCCTGCAAGCCGTTCGTGAGACTCCCTTAGCACACTCGGGATTTCCTCCATGACACACCTGCGCAGCACGTGGTCGGGTCCCATCTTGTACAACAACTCATTGACGAGTTGGAATGTTTTACTTTTCAAGGTGAGCTTTCTCCTTTCACTTGGTGGCATCTTGCAGGGGAAAGTGGAAATGGACAGGTATTGGCCAATATGCTCGTACCAAGAGGGTAGGATTGCTATCTGGAACAAATGAGCATCCAGAAAGTCTTCGTTCACCCTGTTGGCAGTCTCTCCTGATTTTATTCTAGACAATTGGTTGGCAATAACATGGCTCTTCCGTAGGCATACGATGATTGTGAATGTTAATTTTTGGAGCAGGAGCAGCCATAGACTTACCCTCCCTTGTATGATGGTTTGTTTACCAAGTACATCAGTGCTTGGTGATCCACGTAGAATGTGAAGGGTGTGGCAAGGAGGCAGTGTCAAAATTTTGGACAGCATACACCATGCCCAATGCCTCCCTTTCAGTCGTATTGTAATTCCTTTCCGCCCTTGACAACAATCTGCTCGCAATGTATATTGGATGGTCCACTCTTCCTGTGCCAGCTTGTGCCAGTGTGACACTGATGGCATAATTTGAGGCATCCAAGTGTACGTGGAATTTCTTGTCCCAATCTAGATATGCCAGAATAGGTGCACTTACCAATCCGGACTTAAGTTCTTTAAATGCCTACTCTTGTTCAGTCCCCCAGGTGAATGGTTCATCTTTCCTTGTCAACTTGTCAATTGGAAATGAGATTTCTGCAAACCCTTTGATGAACCGTCGGTAATAACCGACATGTCCTAAAAAGGACTTCACTCCCGTCACATCCTCCAGGCTTTCCATCTCAATGATAACCTTCACTTTATCAAGGTCCTCTTTAATCCCTCTTTGCAGACTATATGCCCAAGTAGCTTACCTTGTGGCACCATGAATTGACACTTCTTTGGTTGAGTGTCAGTCATGCCCTCCGGCATCGTTCCATACACTCTCGCAGCGCTGCAAGGTGTGTTTCCTTTCCGCTATATATGGACCAGTCATCCAAGAAAGCTTTGAAATTTCCCACTATCTTCTCAAAAATATGGAGTATGATTCTCTGGAAGGTGGTGTAACGTCCCCATTTTGAGCGAGCGTAGGAGTTAGTGTATTTAGCCTATCATTGGGTCCTTGTAGGCTAATACTGGTGATTAGAGGACCCTATTGTGGGTTTTGGCCCCATTTTGAGGGACTTACTATTTATAGTAAGTCAACAGATGATTCGACTGAGCTTGGATGATTTAGAGTTATATGATGCTCTTAGATTTTATTTTCAGCTACCAGTTTGGACTCCAAGATTCTTGGAGGGAGCGTCCAATTTTAGTAACCCACCCCGTCAGGTTCATTCACATCTTTCATCATCAGGATCACTCCTGTGCTGTAAGATTTTGATTCTGATGCTTCCTCACTCGTTTTCGCAAGATGGGTGAATTATAATTATTATTTAATTAAATCAGCTAAGGTTGCTATTTTTATTGGGATTGTGTTCTGGGCATCTTAGTGTTATAGCTCGTTGGAACCGGGTTGAGAAATTTGAAATCCTAACTCATAAAACAGGGACCCTATGTGTCAGAATATTAATATTTTAATGAAAGGGTCTTTTTTTCATCATTAAAGTGGAAAGAAATATAATAGTTTATTATATTTCAAATGTGCACATAAAGCATAGTCTTTATGTAAGTGAAAAGTATGTGAGAGAAGATATCTTTTATTATAAAAGCAATGCTTTGGGAAAAAGCAATTCATTAATGATATATTTTATTGTTTTGCATTGGATGAATTTGGTGATTGGGCCGAGCCTAGGGTTTGAGCAATTAGAAGCTGGAAGAATTGGGAATTCTTCTAAGTATTTTGCACTTTGAATGGGTTGATCTCTACCAGTGAATTGTGTCAGCATTAATCTTATCCAAAGATTAAGAGTGTGCTTAATTGGTGTCCAAATAGTGGGGAAAATCCAGTGTTGCAGATTAGTATCAATTTACAGTGTATTGGGGAATGATATTTATTGCAGATTGTTGCCATTAGAGGCCAGGGTTTGCAGTTTAGGCAGCCTCTCTTCATTTACGGGCAGTGGCTAAGGACATAGAAGCTGCATTTGGTAATTAGGGGCAACGGTTGATGCATTGAGGGCACGTTTTGACAGTTTAATGCTTCAACTTTGCAATTCACAGCTTGGCGTCAAAGAATAATTGTTTCCAAAATAGTTGCGTCTAATATATGGTGCTCAATAATACAAGCGATCAAATTCTAGGTTTTCTCATTGCAATAAATTTTCTCCTTATTATATCACATGGTCAATGAATGTAATTCATTTCTAGAATGAAATAAAATGAGATATTTGTGCATAGCTAGCAAGGTAATTTCAATGTTTATGCATTTGTATATGTTGGAATTGCAAAAATCATTTAAATACAAACAAAGCAAACCATATACACTCATAAATCAGAACTTAGACATTGCATGCCAACTGTTTGACAAAATGTCAACATACAAAAGTGAAGCAATTTAGTGTTTGTCAGAGTTAGAACTCGTAAGGGTTCTTACAGTGGTATCAGAGCAGTTTTCTTACCATCCTGTTGGGGTGGAATCATTGGGCTTAATTATTTGACTTGAGTGATCAACACTCTTGTTTTTATTTCAGTCATGGACAGACACAAGAAATCAAGGAAACAAGGAAATCAGTTAGACAGTATGTCTCTTCTTAGACAGCAAACAGATGCCATGATGAAAAACATGGAGAAGCTGAGGCAAACTCAGGAAAGACTTAATGCAAGACTTTCAGATCCGACAACTGTCGATAAAGCAACGAATTATTTGGTTTCTTTGTTCAATAGGTCCTCTTCACAGAAAAGATATGAAGAGAGACGTGAGTTTTTTACAGGTGAGACATCCAGAAATCTCCTTGTTGAGTTTTCAACAGCTGCTAATTTTGGTGGAGATGTTCCTGTACTTAGTGGATCAACCACTAGTCGTATTTGCACACCTGAGGGTGGAGTTTCTTTACAGGGACATATGGATGCGCCTGTCTTATTGACAGATAGTGGTACTGAGTTTCAGCATCCTGAGCCTACCAGAGTTAGTGACACAGATCAGGTCGATGACATGTTCACTACCCTTGATGGCAGCGTTTCATCAGTTGGTAGTAGTAGAGATACAGAGTCTGATTTTCAGGACAGAAGTCCTTTAGGTGAGCCGATCGATGATGTCGTAGATACTGTGAGTGCGGAGGATGTTGTCAATACTACTATCGATTTTGAATGGTGTTATTTTTTAGGATTGCGAGGAGTATTTGAGCTCTGACAACTCTGATGTTTATAACAGCAATCGGAGAGTGGAGTCAGTACAGGAGACAACAGTCTTTTCTTGTATTGAGGAGGTGAGCATGGAGTCACCCAGTGATGACACACAGGAGTGGAGTGTTACAGATGAGTCAGGTGACATAGATTCATGCCACAGTGTAGATGATTCACGCGATGACATTGACTCATGTATGCAGCCAGAGATAGCAGAGGAGTCTCAGATAGACGATGTTGATACTAGCATTGTGGATACCTCAGATATTGGTTGTGAGGATGATGTGTGCTACAATGTGTTTGGTTTTTTATATAAGACATTGGGTGTGGACTCAACGTTGTCCTCCGGTGGAGGTGGGTTCCAGCATCCTTTTTTACAGGGACTCACGGATGAGGATGGGGAAGCATATGAGTGGTAGGAGTTTGTTTCAACCAGGGCTTCCACTCCTTCAAATGAGGTGTTTGTAGAGGTACCTAGTAGTGATACCTCGTTGGGGGACATGTGTGAGGTTGTTAGCGCACATGAGGTTACTTCTTCGGTGACTCATGAGGATGACTCTACCCGGAGTGAGTCATGTTTGATTTATCAGACCTTGGGGGAGGACTCTAAGTTATTAGTGAGTGAGGATGGGTCCCAGGATCTGGATTGTCATGTGGTTACAGAGGACGAGGTAGCTGAGGATTGTGATGAGTCAGATTCAGCGGTAGCCTCCTCGGGGGTAGATAAGGATGAGTCTAATGTCAGTACTCAGTTTGTAGATGTATGCTCGGATGATAGTACACAGAGATACAGTGATCTTGAGGGGAGTTTGTTGGATACAGCTTCCTTCCATAGTGTGGACAGTGCAGTTGAGATTGTACATAGGAGCCCATTGTGCAGAGTTATCATGTGACTAGCCAGTTGAGAGTCGGCGAGAGAGACATTACTTCTACTCTTGAGCATTTCGATGCCGCTTGTCAGTTGTTGGCAGTATACATATGGGGTGCTCTTATGGCAGTTGAGTATGGTGGTGGTTACCTTTCACACTGACAGAGATTCATTCCTTGCAGGAGGCTGTCAGGATTTTGAGACAGAGCTATTTACAATTGGTAGCCGACCAAGATCACCTAGTTGAGTGGGGGAGTACAGCATATGAGGCACTGATGGACAAAGAGTAGGTGAGTAAGCTTACTCAGGAGCTCACAACGACTTTTGAAGCTTTAGAGAGCACTCAGTTAGCTCTCTAGGAGTCACGGGGATGTTTAGCAGAGGTGACCGTGGAGTTAGAGAGACTCTGGTCTACACCAATACCCGATCCAGTACAGATACACATAGTGGTGATTGGTGATATCATGATATCCACAATTGGGGACAATGGATGTGATGGGGATGCAATCACATCCACTCATGACTTGGGCCTTGCATTTACTAATGAGATGAGAGCACCTGCGGAGGATGATGAATTGACTACTGAAGTGTTAGATCCTCTGGTAGCTAGTTCTGAGCTTGATGTTGTAGAGTAGATCATTGAGAGTTTTGAGATTGCAGTGGTAGAGACTTTAGAGAGTTGTCAAACTACAGTTAGTGACACCACGTCATCTTCATAGGAGTTGGTAGAGGCACCATCCAGTTCAGGCATAGAGTTGATTTCTTTTGACTCATCTCATCGAGCTATGAGTGACTAGCCTAGTACTACTTCATAGGGATGGAGAGATCAATTGAGAGTCACTGGTGAGCGGGTTGACTCCACTCTATCTCGCTATGATTGTACTTATAGGTATGTAGAGTACCTCATTTGGCGAGTGGAGTTCGAGGAGAGGCAGTATGGTATTGGGGTTGGTACTCGTTTGAGTGACTTGAGGTACATATTGAGGGCTTTATCAACACTTAAGTATGAGTACATTCAAATGTTCCATGACAGTGAGCATGTTGTTAGGTATGTTGCGAGACTTGATAGTATTGCTACTCAAATAGCTTGGCAGACTCAGGGGTTTTAGCCCTCTTTGGGTTTTCAGGTTGACAGTGATGAACCGCTAACAAAGATAGGAGCGTATTACCGACAGCTTATGGTGATGAGTGCTCATCATTTTTCTTTTGACCCTCAGGTCCTGGACTTAGCGGTGTACCGATGTGGGTTAGATGTCGCACCATACCATCCTTTATGGGATGGGTTTTCATTATCTCCAGATGCTAAGAGTTGCAAGTCAGTGGGAAGTGACTTACAGTATAGGGATTGGCTTGACTGTGGTGGTTACGCAGTGAGCGGATATACAGTTCCAGATTCATGTCCAGATGTTTGTTGGGGTATTCATCACTGTTTTGAAGATGGTGTACACTCTCGGGACAGTTTGGCTGGGTGTGCAGGGGAATTTCAGTGTGTCGGTGATATTGGTCACCCATTCGTCCTGGTTTACGATGATCACGAGGATCATCTCTTTGGGGACCCTTGCAGAGTCAGAGTCAGAGTCAATGCAGGAGATTGGGTGAGTGGCCGCCCTTGGTGTAGTTACAGACATACCAGGTTTGTGACATGGGTGTTGCTTCAGGAGCCTGCAGTTTCTCACAGGGACAGGATGTACAATTTTCCTTGGGATCCAGGGGGATCATGATGTTCTTTGTTCCGACGATTGCTTGAGGACAAGCAATCTCGGGGAAGGAGGACTGTAATGTCCCCATTTTGAGAAAGCGTTGGAGTTAGTAGATTTAACCTATCATTGGGTTCCTGTAGGCTAATACTGGTGATTAGAGGACCCTGTTGTGGGTTTTGGCCCCGTTTTGAGGGACTTACTATTTATAGTAAGTCAATAGATGGTTCGACTGAGCTTGGATGATTTAGAGTTATATGATGCTCTTAGATTTTATTTTCAGCTTCCAGTTTGGACTCCAAGATTCTTGGAGGGAGCATCTATTTTTAGTAAGTCACGTCAGGTTCATTCATCATATTTCATCGGCACGATCACTCTTGTGTTGTCAGATTTTGATTCTGATACTTCCTCCCTCGTTTTTGCAAGACGGGTGAATTATGATTATTATTTAATTAAATAGGCTAAGGTTGCTATTTTTATTGGTATTATATTTTTGGCATCGTAGTGTTATAACTCATTGGAACCGGGTTGAGAAGTTTTAAATCCTGAGCTCATAAACAGGGACCCTATGTGTCAGAATATTAATATTTTAATGAAAGGGTCTTTTTTTCATCATTATAGCGGAAAGAAATATAAAAGTTTATTATATTTCAAATGTGCACATAAAGCAGTCTTTATGTAAGTGAAAAGTGTGTGAGAGAAGATATCTTTTATTATAAAAGCAATGCTTTGGGCAAAAGCAATTCATTAATGATATCTTTTATTATTTTGCATTGGATGAATTTGGTGATTGGGCTGAGCCTAGGGTTTGAGCAATTACAAGCTGGAAGAATTGGGAATTCTTCTAAGTATTTTGCACTTTGAATTGGTTGATCTCTGCCAGTGAATTGTGCCAGCATTAATCTCATCCAGAGATTAAGAGTGTGCTTAATTGGTGTCCAAATAGTGGGGAAAATCCAGTGTTGCAGATCAGTATCAATTTACAGTGTGCTGGGGAATGATATTTATTGTAAATTGCTGCCATTAGAGGCCAGCGTTTGGAGGTTAGGCAGCCTCTCTTCATTTACAGGCAACGGCTAAGGACATAGAAGCTGCATTTGGTAATTTGGGGCAGCGATTGATGCATTGAGGGCATGTTTTGATAGTTTAATGCTTCAACTTTGCAATTCACAGCTTGGCGTCAAAGAATAATTGTTTCCAGAATAGCTGCGTCTAATATATGGTGCTCAATAATACAAGCGATCAGATTCCAGGTTTTCTCATTGCAATAAATTTTCTCCTTATTATATTACATGGTCAATGAATGTAATTCATTTCTAGAATGAAATAAAATGAGATATTTGTGCATAGCTAGCAAGGTAAATTGAATGTTTATGCATTTGTATATGTTGGAATTGCAAAAATCATTTAAATACAAACAAACCAAACCATATACACTCAGAAATCAGAACTTAGACATTGCATGCCAACTGTTTGACGAAATGTCAAACATACAAAAGTGAAGCAATTTAGTGTTTGTCAAGGTTAGAACTTGTAAGGGTTCTTACAGGTGGAAAGAGAGTTGCATGGACTAAAGGGTATCTTGTTGTATGCATACACCCCGTCTTCCACGACAAATGTAGTCTTCAATTTGTCCTCAACGACACTGATCTGGTTATAGTTCGAGAACCCCTCCATGAACGAGTACATCACGTACCCTGCCACCTCTTCCAGTATGTTGTTAGTGAACAGGATAGGGAAGGGATCTTTGATCGTGTCGACATTAAGGCATCTAAAATGTACACAAATTTGGATCTGGTTAGCTTCCTTCTTCAGAGAGATGACGATGGGTGATACCCACTCACTCGTTTGCACTTTGAAAATAATTCCGGCATCCAGCATCTTCTCAGTTTCTTCCTTTATCTTCACCGCATAATTTTTGTTCATGTGGTATGGTCTCTTTCGTACGGGGCATGCACTTGGTACCAAGGGAATTCGGTGGGCATATGATGCAGAGCCCACAACAAAGGCTAATTGTTTCTTTCCCACACCCACAATAGCTAAGGTCAATCCAAGTTGATTTACTTGTTACAAGGTATGATCCATACCAATGTCCTATGTCTACCTTGTTCCTCCTTAAAAGTCTCAAGGCTTGTTTGATGAAATAAACTACAATGAAGGAATGGGATGAAATCCTTTTGTTTTCTAACAACTGGTGGCCAACCAACTCAAAACATTCACTAGAGTTTACATTCCAAAAAGTTCTCTAACAAACTTCTCTCACAATAGACCTACTTTGCTAGTAGCCCTCCAAGATAGGTTTTTCCCAATCAACTTCTCAAACTTCCAAAGGGCCAAGCAAACTCAAGACTATTTCAGATACCCTTTATCAAGCTATACATACTCCTAAGGTCGCACCTTCTGGTTCCAAATGCAAGGGTCCTAATCCCAACTATCCTCACAGACCTAATTAAGCCAAATAGGCCTAATTTACAAAGCAAGTACCCTTTGTACTTGACCCCTGATCAAACCAATCACTCTGTTGGTCTCACCTTCAAACCACCAATTCCATGGTCGCATAAGTTGGTTCCATCCCAAACTCCTTCTGCAAAAGTTTTTCTTCAATACTGCACAGATGGTCACATTGAGATGCCCGTCTACAGTTGGATTTTTCTCCACATGCTTGGAGCCTCCCTGCAAACCAACCCCAAAATCTTATAATACATTTGCCTTTCTAACATTTCCTCCATAGGTCATTAAAACCCAACAGCGAAAATGCCAAATATGGGCATTTTTCTGAGAAACCCTAGTTGTTGGCAGTATTTCGACTCTTCCAGACAAAATTTGATGGATCTCTACAACTCGATGTACTCAAGACCTCAGACTATATGAAAATGAAACCTAAGAGTCTCCTACAACATCACCAATTGGTTTCAGACGCCCATCGATCCAGACAAATAAGTAATCAATCGAAAAATAGGAAATTAGCAGGAAAACTCCAAAATTCTTTATTGCTTCAATTCTCCAAAACATCAATTTTTCCAACAAGACAACACCAACCCTTGGATTCGATCCCAGTGGGTCTCAAATAACCTCACCAACGGTTCTCAACCAATTTTCAAACTTGGTGACCGTTGGGAAGGAAGTCACACAATTCTGGAAAAAGTTGTCATGTTTGTTTTGACAACTTTTGCAAAAAGTTATAAAATCTTGCAACTTTTGCACTCGATGGATTGGTTGCTTTAACCCATGACCTAATTGACTCTGAATGACCTACTAGGACTTAAACAACCAAAAATCAACCTCTACTTAGACTCCTAGTGACCCATATGGTCATTTGTCCATGGTGGCTTATAGTAGGCAAACTAGGACAACGCCTTACAAGATTGGGTCTTATTGAATCACATCTATATTAACCTATTACATATGCATAGGATCATGATGATTACATTGTGTCTCCTCCTTAGGGATGTCTTTGTGTTCTTGGTCTTCATTGTGTTTGCGGTGCCCCTGCACCATACTCCCCAGGTGACTGAATCTCAAGTCCAATTGAGATGAGTTCCTCCAATGTTGTACCTTGCTTTATCATTTGTTCTTCATCCATCCATACTGCCTCAGACTCAGGGAGTCCCTTCCATTTGACTAGGTACTATTTCTACACCCTTTTTCTTGTCCTCTTAACTTTAGCGTCTAGGATCCTTTCAAGTTTTGGTGGTGCTTGGATTGGGAAGTCTTTCAGACTATCGTCTTCTTCCTATACCTGCAATGGATCACCTGGATTTATCTCACCTTCAAATGGGGTTAAATCAGCTATATTAAAAATAGGAGATATGCCAATGTTATGAGGTAGTTGCAACTCATATGCATTGTTGCCAAACTTCTTGGTGATTTGGCAAGGACCAAGATTCCTCATCATCAGTTTGGTATGCTTTCCTTTTGGGAGCCTTTCCTTCTTCAAGGTTGCCCACACTAGATCACCTACATCAAACTATACATCCCTTCTTTTCTTATCAGCTTGTTCTTTGTACTTCTTTGTGGTCTTTTGCAATTGCAGTCTAGCCTGGTCATGTACCTCTTTGATTCCTGCAGCAAACTCTTCACCATGTGCGCTGATGTGTTCATTTGAAGGTAAATTCCTTAGTTCCAATACTCCTCTTGGATTCAAGCCATATACAATCTGAAAGGGAGACTTTCCTATACTCTTGTTCACAAAATCATTATAAGCATATTCTACCTGTGGCAAGACAGAATCCCACTTCTCACTATTTTGTTTTGTAAGACATCTTAGCAGGTTTCCCAATGTCCTATTGAAGACTTCAGTTTGGCCATATGTTTGTGTGTGGTATGCTGAAGAAAAGGACAAGTTTGTTCCTAGCTTTCTCCACAAGGTTCGCCAAAAATGGCTAACAAATTTTATATCCCTATTAGAGACAATATTAAATGGGAGCACATGTATCCTTACCACTTCCTTGAAGAAAAGGTTTTCTACATAGGAGGCATCACTTGTGGTTTTACATGGCAAGAAATGTGCCATTTTGCTAAATCTGTTCACCACTACAAACACATTGTCAAAACCTTTTTGTGTCCTAGGTAAGCCCATGAAAAAATCCATGCTTACACCCTCCCAAGGCTTTGAAGGATTAGGTAAAGACTGGTAAAGGCCTCCATTTGTTGTTGTACCTTTAGCCTTTTGACAAATTACACAAGATAATACAAACTTTCTGACATCCATTTGTAACTTGGGCCAACAGTAATGTCTCCTTACAAGTTCAAGTGTCTTATCTAAACCAAAATGTCCTCCCATATAACCACTACACTTTTATTTTATGATGTTTCTTAGAGCATTTGGGAATACACAACTCTCCTCCTTTGAAGAGTAGGCCTTCCTGAATCAGAAAATCAGAGAACTCCAAATGATAACTGTCATCAAAATCATAACATACCTTATAAACGTCTTCGAAATCTTCATCCTCAGCGTACATACCTTTTAGGGCATCAATACCAACACTTTCTAACTGAACCTTTGATATAGTCAAAGCTCTTCTGCTAAGAGCATCTGCAACTTTATTTGAAACACCCTTTTTGTGTTTAATAGTGAATGTGTAGGCTTGTAGGGACTCTACCCACTTCATGTGCCTATGACTTAGTTTGTCTTGACTGTTGAAGTAGTTTAGGGCCTGATTATGAGTGTACAACAAATTCCTTGGGGAACAAATAGTGCCTCCATTTCTTTAGTGCTTGCACTAATGCATACATCTCCAAATCATACGAGGAATACTTTCTTTTAGCATCATTTAATTTTTCACTAAAGAAAGCAACTGGCTTTCCTTCTTGGCTAAGCACTGCTCCTATTGCTACATGACTAGCATCACATTCAATTTGAAATTTTTTGTTGAAATCAGACAGTGTTAGGACAAGTTGTTGGGCTACTTTCCTTTTAAGCATCTCAAATGCTTCATCTGCTGCTTGGTTCCATGAAAACTTACACTTTTGACCACCTTTGATTGTCTCCAATATGGGAGCACAAATTTAACTGAAATTCTTAATAAATTTCCTATAAAAAGTTGAGAGACCATGAAAACTCCTGATATCCCCAATTGTCCTAGGAGTTGGCCCTGAAAGGATTGCACTCACCTTATCAAGATCTATTTTCAAGTCACCTTTTGAGATCACAAACCCAATACATGTTAGCTCTTTCTGCATGAACACACATTAGCTCTTCCTGCATGAACACACACTTATCCATATTGATCATTAGGTGCTCTTCATTCAACTTCTTCAAAACCATATCTAAGTGTTTTGAGTGTTCTTTTGTTTTGCTAAATATTAGGATATCATCTAGATTTACAATCACAAACTTTCCACTGAAATCCTTGAGCACTTCATTCATTAGTATCATGAATGTGCAAGCGGCATTAGATAACCCAAAAGGCATCACTTTCCATTCATACAAGCCTTCATTGGTTTTAAAGGCGGTTTTCCACTCATCATATGTCATCCTAATTTGGTGATAACCACTTTTAAGATCAATTTTTGAAAAGTATTTAGCCCCTCCCAAACAATCAAGTAGATCCTTTATTCTAGGCATGGGGAATCTATGCCTCATTGTGATTTTGTTGACGGCTCTGGAATCCGTGCATAATCTCCATGTTACTTCTTTCTTGGGTGTTAAGACAGCATGGATTGCACAAGGGCTCAAACTATTCCCTAGCAGACATGCATCAAGTAGTTCTTGTACTTGGTTTTCCACTTCTTCATTCTGTTGTGGACTCAATTTGTATGCAGGCTTGTTTGGTAGGGTAGCCCCTGAAATAAAATCAATACAGTGACTAATTTCCCTCAAAGGTGGTAGTGTTTCTGGCATTCCTTCTACAACTATGCCTTTGTATCTTTCAAGTATTTCCTTCACTTCACTATTGACAGTCATCTTCTTTGATTTCTCATCAGCAGCAAGCTCTTTATTTTGGTTTGGCATTGGTATGATTGCAAAACAGGGTCTCTCCTCTTCATGGATCATCTTGAGGAAGTCCTTACCTCCCATGAGCATGATCGTTGCTTCCTTCTCCCTCTATTCTTCACTTTCATCAAGCAGTAGCACCAACTCTATGACTTTTCCATCCTTGGTTATTGAATATGTGTTCCTCTGTCCATCATGGTGAGCTTTCAAATCATATTGCCAAGGCCTTCCAAAAAGATGGCATGCATCCATATCAACAATATCACATAATATTTTATCCTTATAAGAACCAATCTGAAACTCTACCCATGACTGTTCCTCTACCAATGTCTCCTGCCCTTTAGTTAACCATGAAACCTTATATGGAAAAGGATTAGGGATTCTTCTAAGTTTTAACTTCTTTATCGTTTCCAAGGAAACCAAATTCTCAGTTGAACCAGAATCTATAATCACCTTGCATAATAACCTTTTGTGCCATAAGTCTTCCAATTGGTTTAATGTCATGCTGATCGGCACCTGCCGAATGGAAGGTTGGCGGCCAGAGTGTTGGCTTGCCTAGGGCCTTCCATGTTTCCTCTGGCAATACATTTATGCCAGATCCCCCATCCACGAGGTGTTGGTATGTGTACGCCTCATGATCTCCATTTCAACCACTACAGGGGTCCTTTTGATGCCGACTGTCAAGAGCATTGGATCTACGGTACCATTTGTGGAAGAATCCTTTGTGGAGTCTTCTCTTTTTGTCTCATCAATAGGCTTGCCTTTCTCTTGATCGTCATTGGTATCACCTACACTGGTTATTGCTACCTTTAGTTGTGGTAATGTCTACAGTAAGTCCACCACCAGTACTAGCATGGTGGCTTGCAACATTTGTTGTATGATGTTTGCTTCGGATGCTGACTGTTGAGTACTAGCAGTGCCATGTAGCAGTTTTTGTTCTTCCTCCATTGCCCACTCAATATCCATTCTGGCTTCCTTCACACTTTCTTTCTCTGTGCGAGGGTCGGGGTAGGTAGCTTTTTTCGCTTGCAACCTTGTGATTGTCTGAACTTCCTCTTCAGGGCTTGTGATGTCTATCATGTTTACTCCCTTCCCCTTAGGGTAGTCAACATCCTCATGGTTGCCTGGACCAAACCATTTGCACAACATGCCTCCGCCTCCTTGTCCGTTTCTGGAAGTCTCGCGCAAAGTGGCCCCACTCATTGCATCTATGACATTGTATCATGGGAAGCCCCTTCATGTCGTACTAAATGCGGCTTCTTGGTGTGCTATTATTGTTGTTATTATTGGTTCCTTGTTGGTTGTTACGGTACCCACCCGGCGAGGCAATAGAATTTGTCAGTCTTGGTGGTGTGGTGGGCGGATTTGCCTCTTCTCCTTGGGTGTAGAGCACTTGAGTGCTCCTTGCCTTTAGGTTGTACGGGCACTCCTTGATGGAGTGTCCCAATACTTGGCAGATGTCACAAAATGATTTCTTGGGACAGTTGGCCTTGGTATGTCCTTCAATTTTACATTTTGTATATCATAGTTCTTTGGCTTCCTTCGTCATTTCTTTTTCTGCTTGCATTTCTTTCATCATCCTCATCATATCCTTCCGGAGTGCCTATATGGTCCGCGACTCCCCCTCACTGTCGCCATCTATACTGTCATTGTCACTCATTTTTTTCTTCCCTCTAGAAGTCTCTCAATATCCATTGCCCGATTGTAAGCCTTTGTATAGCCGGAAGGAGATACTACTTTCATTTTCTTTCGAAGGGACGGAGTCAGTCCCTTGATGAACCACCTCTTCTTCAAGCCATCTGCGGGCTGGTTTTCTAATTTACCAATGAGTTCCTTCAGCCTACGGTGGTAGGCCCGTACAGTTTCATTTTTCCTTGTCATGTATTGTAAATTTATGCTACTACTTCGTCGTCATCACGAAGTAATCTGAACTCTTCTTGGAACACCTGTTGCAGATCCTTCCAGGTTGTCTTGCTACTAGTGGGCAAGTCTGTGTACCAATCAATTGCAACCCCTTGCAAAGTAGTCAGGAAAGCCTTCAACCAGTAATCCTAATCGTCTTGGTCGTTTGCTTCCCATATGGTTACACATGTTTTACAGTGGCGAGTTGGGTCCTCCGATTTGTCCCCACTGAATCTAAGGAGTTTCTGCTTCTCCAGGGTGTTAACCATTTTTCTCCTACGGTCGGTATTGTGCGCATTATTAGACTCAGGTGGTTCAATTCCCCCTCCGCGTCCTTGTGCTTCTCTCGCACCTTTAGCTACACACAAGTCCTCTACCTTCCACCTCTATCGTCTACGCCTTAGTTACCTCCCTCGCAACACTGGTACTCCCATCTCCCCGGAGTTTCGGGTTCTATTCTCCCTATCCTTGGCTCTTCTGAAATAACCAGGTTTCCAATGCCATGCATGTCACAACCCCTTTATAGGATCAAATTACAATTTTCAGATGTTGAGTTATTTCTCTGGCAAATACGTGAATATGTTGAATTAGCAATATGCGACATTAGAAAATCTTTCAATTATTATGCAATGTTTTAACAAGTTTCAAATTTGAATTATTATAGCGATAATTAGATTTCCGAATAAATATTTACAATGCTAAATTAGATATTCAAATAACTCATAAATAATGTAATTATCATAATAAATAAATTGACCAATGTAGTCATTAGTAATATAAGAAACATTGGAGTATATATTTATAAATATATAATGTAAGACTTTGTTAGATACAAGATTGTATTGTCTTGCAAAAG
Source organism: Thuja plicata (assembly GCA_018584345.1). Taxonomy (NCBI): domain Eukaryota; kingdom Viridiplantae; phylum Streptophyta; class Pinopsida; order Cupressales; family Cupressaceae; genus Thuja; species Thuja plicata. The sequence goes on along the minus strand of MU224334.1, from coordinate 727,798 downwards.
ACGGGTAAGGACTCTTTCGCATATTGCGTTAGCATTATCTCTAATTTAAAAATGCTAATTTCATCAGTATTGCTTACTTTAATATAAGGTAAGACGATTTCATTTAAATAACTTAGAATATTTACTAAATAAAATCTTTCAAGTAATATTCGTAATATTAAAGTAAAATAAATATAGAAATACGTCAGAGAATCTATATAAAAAAAAAGAGAGATGATGAAAGTAAAGAAAATATTTTTACATAATATATATAATGTATATAGTAATAATAATAATACAACAATAAGTAATCTAAAAAAAATAATAAATATTTAAATAAATAAAACATACACAATAATGTTGTATAAGTAATACTAAACAATAAATTAGTTTAGTAATAAATAAATACTATAAAACATTTAATTTCATTAAATATGGCTAATTCATCTTAGCCGACTATACCTAAAATCAAATAAAAGACAAACAAAACATTTAAATGCAAAGTCATTTTTAAAACACCAAGCTTGGGTAAGAAGATGGAACAAAGGGCATGGATACGCGTCCATCCCTAAGTAGGTGAGAGATGCAATCTGTGAGTGTGGCAGGAGAAGAATGGAGGAGAAACGTAAGCCTATTACATGGATGCAAAGAACCAAGCAAAATCAGATTTATTTGCTTAAAAACGTTTCTAGAAGAAAATAATATTTGAGGCAATCCAGATTTTTTATCCAGAAGAAACCTCCGCTTATGTATATAACCGACTCAAAAATGGATAAAAGGGCATCAAGGGAGAACCTGGTGAAGACAAAATTAGACAGCGATTGGAAAAGGAGGAAGCATTGACTGGAGAAGTAGTCGTGCCATTGTATGGAAGCTTTTTGAGTCTGGTTATCAACATTCAACAAGGAAGGTCAGGAGATTTTTATAAGCTGTAGCAAAATCAATTTCCAGGTATGTGAGAAAAGTATTAGTTGTTGTAATACGCCATCTACAGGCTTGATTTAATCTATCTATTTCATGTAATTTTTGTTCATGTATTTGTGGGCATTAGACAACCTATGCATTCACTGGTATAAATTGTATCAGACCTGAAACTTGTATGGCAGCCTATGAGCATAATGGTTGAATGAGAATCATTTGATTTATCCATCTAGGTTATGAATAATATTGTTCTATCTAATGGATTGATTATATTTGGTAACCTCTATAATCATTCCCTAAACTATCTTATTGCTTCACTTTAATTAACCGTTACTTATCAGCTTTCCTGATAAGGAATCGTTGTTCATAGTATTTTCAAAGAGTTTTCAGAATAAATAAACTGGTACAATGTTCATCCCTATAATGTTCAGAAATTCTGAATTGTCCATTTTATACAATGTTGCCTCTTTTCGCTGTCATGAACAGCCAATGCATCTTCTAAACTCAGAACAATGGATATCTCTATCTAAGATATGACCCAACTCATAAAAAAAGAAGTCCCATTTGATTATTTTGGTTGTCCATTGAATGAAAATCATTCCCCCACAAAAACACTACTCAATATCTTCTTACAGTGGTATCTTCTTATGATGACTTTGTCTTAATTTGAACAAAAACACTGTCCTATGATAGCACCAAGGATAGACTGCCCTGTGAATGTCCATCAAGTCATTTCTCTTGATACATTATTATGTAGTTGTATTTCATTTCTCTCTTGATGTTCATTGTGTCATCATTACCGAACACAGCGTATAGCGCTGTCTTTAGGCTGTGTTTTACCTTCTCTTGTCACTTTCATTACCTTGACAGAGCTAGGGCATTTATCGATTAGTGGATGACTAACATACTTAGCTTAATCAATTCATTATTTATTAGTGATGTCTTTAGAGGCTGTTATTAACATGACTATTAATTGCTGTGATTATCTTTAATCTTCTTCAAACTTAGCCAACCTACATCGTATCTATTCATCCTCGATAGGATCACTATGCCTTAGCAACCATTGAGACCCTTGTGAACTTTCTTAATACGGTGGTTAGATATTTATCTCACTTGATTGACCAATCAATATTCTAGTCTTTGCTCACCACCTTGCTGTATATATCATATCAGATATCTTACTTATTGACAACAATCGATATCTCTAATTGATATTGCCATAGATTGTTGTAACATCATCAGTGCTATACTTCCTTCAATGTTGGGTGACTATATTTGTCTTTGATCAGTTTTCTACCATTGAAACACCTTGATTGATCTGCTGTTTAATTTATGGTTGTTGCTTCAACTGATGACAACTCTAGGTTGCTATGCTGATTTTCCCTCTGAAATTGTTGACCCTTGAATTACAATAATCTTCACCATTAACATTATATTCTTTCTATCGATTTTGGACAATTATACTTTCTTGGTTTGTTTTCATCTTCTTGATTATTGACATAAATCCTTTCACTTCTCTTACATCAGTCATACTAGCCTAATTACTAATTAGTGGTCTACAATACGATTTTATTACGAGTCCTCGTGATCGAGATGCAATGCTTAACCCATTCCCTCCATTTGGTGCACATGGAATCTTTGATAGTCCCTGATTGATTTCTTATGACCTATAATTCATATTTGATACTTGACTTCATGTAGATAGCTAACCAATTCCAATTTCTTTGTAATCATCATTTCAATGCAAGCGCACCAAGGGTTTGAAGGCAGAATTAGTAGTGCAGATTATGTGAGAGAATTCTAGTTTCTTTCCAAGTGTTCATTGCTGAATTTGAATTATTGCCTATAGTCGTATCTCTTCCAGTTGAAGCACCACCTTCTTCCTTGATAAATTGATCATAGAGCACCCTATTGTGTTACTACATCATTTATATGAATTGGTTATATTTTTTATTTTATTTGGAATCAATATTGATCACATTATTGAAGGAAATATCTTGTTGTTGTAATTGTATCAGAACTATATCAGAGCTGGTAGCGTTGTACCTTCATTGACATTTGAAGAGAAATAAGAACTTTATTGTGTGTTCCTTCGTTGCCTTGTATTCTATATTATTTGTTGTCATTATATGCACTTGTTTACGCAAAATCCAATTGAAACAATCATACAACCTAGTTGCTGCACACTCTTCCCTGTTAATGGTAGATTGTAGAAAAGAATAAGTATCTGTTAAGAGTTTTTTATTATATTGTTGTTCTTAAATGATTTGATCTTATTATGTTCTTAAATTAATGTATACTCGTATTACTGTTTTCAGATTTGGAATAAGGATTGTCCTTATATTATTTCTCTGAAATTTAAATGTTCATTCTTACAAGCTGTCTAAAAATTGGATTAGTCATTCTTATGTAAATCCAGGTAGTTTATTCTTATAACATTGTTCAAAACCCTGAATAGTTTGGTTTGGTCATTGCTGTCCCAAAATCTGAATTAGTGTCTTTCATTAAATTAGTAGAGCATTAATCTAGAGGAAAACTAGTACAACAGTAAAAGGTGAGGAAGTAGGAGACATGCGCATAGGTAAATTTTACACATGGTTAAACTATAACCTTAAATCAAGTATTGTTGATGTTTATAGTGAGTAACTCACGATTCCACCTGATTCTCCCGAGCGGGTGTATGATGGCGAAGAATTGTTTGGGGAACGGATAATGCCCCGAAAGGGTTTCGTCCCTACAACAGTTAAATCAAACATAGTAGCAAATAGAACTACATACCGTTAGAGAGTGAATTCCAAGGGCCTTGATCCTGTGGATATGGGTATGTAGGCAGCTTGGAAGGTGAAGGGTACCTCCAGTGCGCAGGTGCCTTGGACATAGTTCATGTGGTTACTTGTTCATCATTATATTATAAACTTACAAATTTATCAAACTCAAAAAAAGAATGATTCTCAGGAAGGTACCTATACCCGGCCGAGTGCCCGGAAGCCGAGAAGGGGTATAGGACTTAAAGTTACTCTCGGTGGTCTTGCACCTAGCTATAAGCCCGAAAACCAAGGAAGAGTGCAGATCTTATTTTATAACCTTGCTAAGAACCTTGGCACAGTCTTGGGCAGATTGTGAAATTTCTTGCAAGCTACTCTGGACTCAGATGGTCCCGAAGAGTGAAAGTCTCTGATCAGAGCACTTGATATTCCTATCCTTATGTGAACCCATCCCAGATGGATGGAGGTACGACTTCTAGATCACTTACATTATATCCTACCCCGTTTGGGTAGAGGTATGATTTGAGAAGGCCGCTTATAATCCCATTTCTTTTGGATGAAGGTACGACTTCTAAATCACTTACATTATTCCTACCCCGTATGGTAAGAGGTACGATTTGAGAAGGCCGCTTATGTATGCCTATTCCGCAACTATAAATAGAGGTTTGGTCCGGATGACCAACTTAGTTGCCCAGGACAGAAGAGCCTGGATTGGCTGTGTAATTTGTTTCATACTGTCTCTCTGGTGAAAAGAAGATTGTATCTCCTAAGAAATATTTGGCAATGGAAAGATGACAAAAAAATTTGTCTCGTATTTTGTGCAGATATGTTGTTAACTTCCCATAATTTTGTTATTTTATATTAAGGACAGGATGGTCCTTACATGAAGGTATTCTCAAATAAATCTTCTACCTCTCCTTCAAGGTTCCTTTCCTCACTATTATCTTCCTCGGAGTATATGGATGGATCTGTTGGTACAGAGTCACCTTCCCAATTGTCTGTGTCAGACCCTTCTTGCACCCCTAAAATGCCCGGGAGCAGTAGTTCTCTTGCAATCTCTTCCCACTCCTGCCTCGTGGGTTGTGTTATGTCTTGACTACCCGTACGAGTGCCACTCCAACGTTGTGGAGGATTGAGAGATTTTTGTACTTGCCTCTAGAGTCTTTGTCGCCTCTCACTCAGTTCTTGGATTCGCAGCGACCTTACAACAATTTTTGCTTCCTTTTTTGCTTCTCTCTTCCCTCATACGTCGCCTTCTATCCTTCTTTGGCAGGTTGGGCATTAATTATTGTAGTTAACGGAGGTACGACGTCTACTTGTGTTGCGCAATTCCTCCTCCCTCTGTTTCCTCTCTTCGTACTGTTGTAGTATCTCATGGCGACATTGTTCCCTTTGCCTTGCCACACATTGTTCTTCTATTTCGACCAAGTATCGTGCCAGCAACCTTGGGATGCTACCAAGAAGATCGTAGACTATTGGTCGCACAGAGAGTTCGTCGCATATCGTGTCTTTAGGGGCCACTCTCTCATGGGCTTCCCTCTACACATATTGATCGACCAACACGTCCCACGCACGCACCAGGTGCTCCGTCAACTGGTCTTCCCTTGTTACTTCCTCTTTTTCAATGTCACTATCAGTTATGAGCACTTGTTGAAATGGTCGACCCATCACTCCGCCATCACGACTTTAATTTTTCTGATCTCCAGGTTCGAACAGGCAACAACGCCAAAATGTTAGATGCCTAATTGGAAATGTATTGTTTCATACAGTGGAGTGTGATAGTAATCATTTAAACAACAGCGACTAAATATAGATCATCAATGACATACATGAATAAACAGAGATCCCACATGATAATAGATGGCAGAATGATATATCTTTCATAGCATAGTAATTCCATGCAAACAACAACTTGACTTGTTCCGGTCTGAATACAAATAGACTCGTCGGTTGCTTAAGTCTTCCAACCGTCAACAACTGACACCCCTTCAGAACAAGGTTTTATTATACTTCTATATTAAACTAACAAAAGTATTATTTTACTAACAAAAGTATTACTTTACTAACAAAAGTATTATTTGACTACTAATGGTATAATTGTCGTCTACACTCTAGACCCAATTACCATTGTGCTTGGTTTCTAGCCTTGCATGACTTGTCATAGTTGTCACTTCCTAGTTCCATCAAATATAATTCTTAACATTACTGCAACTTTAACAGTTTAAATTAGAGATAATTTTATGTTTGCCATATTTGAAATTCCTGATAAGCCATTTATTTTCTTTGATCCTCAGCATTGCTAATTAATTGGTATTTAATGTTGTGGCCTAGAAGAGTATTTTGATATATTTTGTGGTCATCCATTTTTAGAAACATGGTGAGCATACAAACTTCTCTACTGTTGATCTGTTACTATTTATACGTAGATGTTTGTGAAATGATGTTGTGATATGCATGTGTTGACGCTTTTCCCAATATCACTTTGATAATGGTAATTCATGGTTAAAAATGAACACATTGAAGAAATTAATATGATAACTTATTTCATCTTATGGATATTTTGGTTTATTTTAGGGGTATTGGATATCCACAATTATGGCCTTCTTCTCATTGTCAACAACCACTTGATGTGAGTAATGAATTTACATTCAAGGTTATTGACAATATTCTATCAGGTAATGCTTCTCTCTTGAAATTTTGATTGCCTTATATTATTCATCTACCATTGTTTTTTTGTAGTAACTTTTCTTTTTCTGAAGATGTTATGAAGCACTCAAAGGATTTTATTTTTGTTCAGTTAACACATCTAATTATAATTATTTCTGGATGCACATTATATTAAAATAATGTAATGTTACTTTGATGGTCATCTTAGTTTGTTTAGGTAGTTTCTATTTGCAACTTCTATTTATGTTTGTTTTTAGAAACATCGTTGTGTAATTGCATGTATAAACCTTTGTCTTCATTATCGAATATACAGTTACCATTACACATTCATGTACTCAAATTTGCTGGTCTTAAAATCTATTGTTAGCCTTGTAAAAATCAGTTGGTTTTAATTTTCATTCTCCAAATTTTGTGATAATAAAGGTTAATATTTTATCTACAAGTCTCGTCCAATATCTATAAGTAGAAATCCAAACCAAAGCTGCTTAGTATTGTAGCCTTTTATTGTCAGTAGATAATACCTACTTTAAAACAGATAGTTTAAAAATTAAACACTATACCCTGTTTTCAAAACAAAATGTTTTTATTATGCCTGACAGCCAATATTTTATGGTTTTAAGTTTTAACTAAGCCCCGTTTGGTTGGGGAATTAGAATTGGACTCAAAACCTGATTATCTCAAAATTGGGTTTTGAAATTCCGGTTTTGCATCTTCCGGATATAATTTGGACCATTTGGTTGACCTGGAAGATGAATGAGTCAATCCATCTTCTGCATTTGGTTGTCAATACATAAACTGCTCTTTCTTTCTATTTTTAACGGATTGTTCAGGTTTGACTTGAATTCAATGGCATCTCCTTCATCTCACAAGCAAAATCATGAATTTAATGCTTTCTCTGTAATAGATGCTATGGGCAAACGAAGGAAGGTTTGTGAATCTTCAAAATTGTTTGATGTGTTCATCAACCACAGAGGCCCTAATGTCAAAGGAACATTGGCTACTCAGCTTTACAACTCTCTTCAGCAGTTGGGAATAGAGGCGTTTCTTGATTCCCAGGAAAAGGAGCTCGGAATTTCATTTCCCTCAATTATTGAGGCTGCCATCCACTCTACTAAGGTACATATTGCCATGTTTTCTAAAAGATATGCAGAGTCAGCTTGGTGTTTGAATGAGCTACTTCTCATGTTAGAAAGTATGGCCAAAATTATCCCCGTCTTTTATCAAGTGAAGCCTTCTGATCTCTGCCACATAGAGACAGGAGTATACACTAGAGCATTCATTAACTATAAAGAGAAGGGCAGGTACTCGGAGAAACTTGACGAGTGGAAGGAAGCCCTTCAGTGTCTTTCACTGATAGCTGGGGAAGAATTTAACAAGTAATGTTCTGTAATTTTTGTATTTGTACGTTATATAATTCCTTCAAATCTGGTTTATCATTTTTCTCACGAAATTTTCGAGTCATTTACAATGTTTTAGTATTATATCCCAATCCCCAATTCACGCAAAACCCACGGACCTGACAAAATTATAAAATGGGGTTAAAAAAAACATAAAACCAAGTTTTGAAATCATCTTCCACCTATTTGGGTGGAAGTTGGAAACCCTCATTTTAGCCCGAAATTAGAAGATGGAAACTATATTCGGGTTATTGTTTTAACGCACCAAACGGCGGATTTGAACCCAAAACCTGGTTTTGGGCATCAAAATCGAATTCCACCCCTCAACCAAACGGGGCCTAAGGTAGACATATTCAAACCAGAGAAGATAGAGTACAAGCAGAAATGATTGAGAGCCATGGCCACAGATAGAGGCAGACCAAAATAGAATTGATTGATATAAATGCTCTTTGAGGTAAAATAAGGCTTGAAAACTGAAACTACAGTTTTAAATTAAAAATCAGAAGATAAAATTTGTAATAGATGTTCAATACTACGTACTCATCCATAGCAGTTTCAAATTGTGCCAATATTTGGAGAGGTTCACCGCTGCTGTAAAATCCCACTTCCAATTTTCCACCTCTTTTTGAATAGTTTGCAAATTTGTGTTCAAATTCACTTGCAGGTTTAAGTAGTGCCAGGTTTTCAATTTATATTCACATCCATATATCCAAATAAAGTAAAAATTTGCGAATTCTTTTATACTGAACTGAAGATTATTCTTTCTATTAAGAACAGTACAGTCGTGCTTGAATATTATTTTAAATCTCAGGAATACATGAAAAGATATCTTTTTCTGACCTTTTCATCAACTCAAAACAGTGGAAATACAATAATATTTTGCACAATGGTCAAGCTACATCCCAGCTAGCTGGAATCTTTCCACACCCAAACTAAATCTGCAATGCAATCTCTGCAATAAACCTTCAGCTATATGTCTTTGATCTGTAAATACAAATACTGCTGATAAAGTTGAACACCCTGCTACAGGAGGGGTTGGTTTTCCCTTTCAAGCTCCCACGGAGCAAGATAAATTGGGCCAATTTTCTACTCATCCAATTGGCTGATTAACGGGGTCTTCTTCTAGTCACAACTCAGTCACATTCACATGCCCAGAAAAAGGTTATTTCACTTTCTAAAGCAAGGTTATCACCCAAGGCATGATATTTGATGTGAACCATGTGATATGCCTGTAGAGAGTTTTTCATTCACCAAGAGTCCTCCAGCATCTTCACACCTAACCACATTAATATCACTTATGATCCAACAGTCCCATTTATTCCCATGTTGCTGCTGAAGATAAATGTAGCAGATGTCTTTTGATATCGAATACAACTCCACAGGTCGCCTAGCTGAAAACCGTACAAAAAATCCCATGTCCTTCAATCTTCTTTACATCCAATGATCATCGCATCAAACCTGGCCTCCAAATCAGCCCCAAACAAATACTTCACCTTCCCAAACTAGCATTGTTGGAACTAAGTTAATAAATCACCCAACTCGAGAAAAAAATGGTGCCAATTTTAAATCTTAAATTTACTGAAACTTGTCTAACCTGAAGACTTCACAAATTTCCATTCCATTCTTCATTCTGTCTCTTCTGACAAATCTGGATGACCTCTTCAATAACTGGCTAGGGCAGATAGTTTTACTACAAAAACCAGCATCCTTTAGGATTTCTGTCCTAGAATTTGGCTCCTCAAGAAGCTCTCAAAAGTCCAACTAAAAGAAATAAAATCAAGCATAGTGAAAATGAGCTCCAAAATGTTCTTTTATCCAACCCATGGAACATTTTCAAAAACCTTTTCAATTCCTGCATAAAATGAATCAGTTTCGACTTTATAATTTCCATTTTTAATACTTCACTCAAGTCACTGTATAACATTTTATTAAATTAAATAAATAACATTGCCTTAAAATGAACTTTATTGAATAATATTAAATAATTAATTTAAATTATTCCCTCACTCCGACTTTAGCCTATGGGACTAAAATACACTAAATGATCTCCTAGGTTACTACTCGGAAGGGGACATTACAACTTTGGATCTTTTGAAGAACTTGGAAATACCAGAGACGTTGACATTTCTTTTAAATACAGAGCCAAAGGGAGGTGGGATTTTTCTCTCATCAATACTCTTCTGCTGCTTCTCAAACGTCTTAGGAAGATTATCTGTGGTCTTCATCATGCAATCTGTCAATTTGAAGGATTTCTTCCCTCAATGAAAACATTTTAATGCAATTTTTTTCTGATTTTCTTAACTTGGATGCTCCAATACAAGCAAGTCATTTGAATATCAGGATTTTTTAAAAAGTTTTGCTCTGACATTTCCCAGTAATGGGATAAGGCCATTTTGGGGAATTGGTCCTCGACACTTCAAGAAGCATCTTCAAGTGGAGAATTTCATTTCCAGATATTGCTTTTGCATGCATTCCATTGATTTTTGTGTGGGGTTTATTTGGTTTTTTAGTGCATGACATATGAAGTTGGTGCATATAAAACTTTGTGTTGCGTGACGCCCTCCATCTTTGAGGTTAGTTGAAGAAAGAAAAAAAAATATTTCATGAATTTCTATGTATAATTTGTGTTATAGCCCTTAGATATACTGTAGAGAATTTATTTCAATGCTAATGTCAATTCTTAATAACTCAAAATAATGGATAGTCTAAACTACCCTATTGCTCTACCTCCACCCATTCACAAATCTGCTCTGAATCCAGTATTTGTGAGCCCAAACTCAAAAAAAAAGGTCAGAAATGACTAGCACTAAAAAAAGTTAAGAAATCCAAAAAGTCTCCACAATAACACTTGGAGCAGTCCATTTCTTGCACCAGATTTCCTGCAAAGAAAGTAAATAGATGCTACTTGAAAAAGGAAAATTTTCAAATGTATTTTTTTGGATGAAATGTAACAGTGGCTCTGTATCTTGAAAGATAAATCATTATTTTATAGGTTAATGGGAGTATATCTTGGACCCAAGATTCTCAGAGCATGGGTGTAGGAGAAACAAAACCGTATTAAGAGATCTTGATGATGACCTAAGAATAAAATTTGGCAATTATTTAACTAAGAAAGAGCAAAATACAGCCTTTCAAGGAGGTTCCCAGTTCACAAAGAAATCTCAGCTAATGCCAACATCCTTGCCATGAGGGATCTTCCAAGCATCGTGTAGGTATTGGTTTCTCTCTCTTGTCTCCTCAGAAAATAATAGCTTGAATCATGCTTGAAGGAAATAGGTGCAATGTTTCTTGAGAGTATATTGCTGCCTCAAAATCACAAATAATATGGGAGTTCTAAACTACACATGAATCTATGTTAGCAGTAACCTGGAGAAGCTGTTTCTAGACAGAATCACACAGACATGGATCGTGTTGAACAAGGACAAACATATTAGACTGTAAATCATAGTCATCATCAGAAATGTGGAAATTCTTGCATTTCCCTTTGCATGCTAGCATAACCCCTAATGGCATGTCTCCCAAATTTGAAAATTTTACACCACCATTATTGCCCTTGTTCCCCACTTAGCCCCTCATTGCTTACCAATCTGAGATTCCTATTTGGTGGGACCTACTGAATATTTGTGCTTTCTATTGTATACCTGGCTTTGACATGTCCTTGCAATTTACCATGTGTTCGATTTCCATATTTAGCGTTCTTGGTTCTTGTTTGCAGGTTTTATCTCCAAGTTGTCTCTATGGCGTAGGATGCTTTTGTCAACTTGCATTTGGCAGTTTGCATGTTGCAAATTGCAATGTGCATGTTGACGGGAATATTGATATGATGTTATGTGTCATTGATATTTAGTTAGTCAGTCGATGGATAGGTAATTGGGGTACGGTTATGACAGTTGGCGTCACACCCCTTCAGTCCAGATATATTGTATGTACTACCTTCGGGTAAGACACGATGATGGTTTTTACAGGTATTTGATATTACTGTGATCATTTATATACATGAGATTGATGGATTAATGGAAGAACTGGTTCTCTGGCATACATCTATTATGTTTTGTGTATTTACTTTCTGCATTTAACTAGTTTACCCAATGAGGCAAACATTTGGCATCATTGCCGTACAAACCTGGGAAGTGACGGAGATTGAATGGCGTACGGAGGATAATGGGCCAACCTCTCGACAATGATGGTACCAGGAGGGATGACAACGAACTCAGAGAACTTTACGAGGGAGAACACGCCTTGACATCAGACTTTGTGATTTTTCTATAGGCGGCGATCGAGACTTACGTGAGGAGAGAGGTTGCACATGAGGAAGTCCCAGAGGGTGTCGTGTGGAACGCTCTCTAACTTAGTTTAGCGGTCAATCGGTTGATGAACCATCTCTCTCGCCTGTTGGCACAAACATCCCTAGCCCAAAGGAACTGACGGGAGGAGATTGAGCGAAAAACGATGACAGCGAATCCTCTATAACTACGAGGAGAATAACCACCGAGAAGAGGAGCACGATGGGACTCGGCGAAGGCAAAGCAATAACTAAATTTTCAGATCAAGAAGGAAAATAAAAGAGGGCACTCCCACATTGTTATGATTTTGTCATATTGTTGACATATATTGTACAAGAGTGATGGATTAATAAAAAGTACTCTTTATATTTATCATGGTCTGTTACAATTCACACAGGAAGAATTAATGCCCAACTTGTTAAATAAAGATAAAAGTAAAGGAGAATACATAGAGTGTGAAGCCGCTCAGAGAGCTTTGATTCTCGAGCAATAGGCTGAAAGGAGACGAAGGCTTAGGCGACTGGCAGAGGAGCAACTCGATGGAGGTGAAGGCAACCAGGCTGAAGGTGACCGACACGGAAATGGGGGAAGGAGTAGGGAGGATCTAATTGAGGAGACTCGACAACAGTTAGATCTTCTTGAAGAGACCCAACATCGGTTGACGAATCTGTCTCTCACACCGCGCACGGAGGCTAGGGGGACCCAACAGAGTGAGGAAGAGGCCAAGGAGGGAGAGGACACCGGGGCTGCCAACAGTGTCGGAGGGACACAGGAGCACGGTGGTCAAACACATCCTGTAGGCTCTAATCCATCTGGAGGAGGACAACAACCAGCAGCAGCGGCAAGGAGACCAACCATGTCGCAGAAACAGAAACTACCAAAGTTCAATGGGGACGGGAAGGAGGATCTCGTCCGCCATTGTCGTACTTGTGAGACCACTTGGTCACCAAATGGAGTTACAAACCAAGATGAGTGGGTAACTCAATTCCTTGCCACGTTGCAAGGAGTAGCCATCGACTGGTACTCCGACATGGATAAGACCAAAATCAACATGTGGAACAATCTAAAGAAGGAATTTCAGACTGAATTTCGACTATTGAGGGATGATAATGAGATTGTGGCTGAAATTTACAGCACAAAACAAGGGAAAATGGAGACGGTTCGAGCTTATGGTTGGCGGCTCAAGGAATTGTTGGGAAAAATGGGCAGCTAGTCGGCCGACGGGTTAAAGAAAAGATGGTTTGTCGAGGGGTTAAAGCAATCCCTCTGGAAGAAAATGAAGATAGTTCCACCCACATCGTATGATGACACCTACAATAGGACAATGGATTTGGAAAGCAAGAGAAAAACCTCCAAAAAGAAGAAGGTCAAGGACAGTTCATCCGAAGATGAAAACTCTTCAGAAGGGAGCAGCAGTGACGGAGAGTTCAACAAGAAAGTGTAGGCCCTCCAGAAGGACATGCAAAGGATGATGAAAGAATTTAAAACTATGAAAGGGGGTCCCAGCAAGACAGACGAAGGAGAACTCTGGTGTACGAAGTGCAAGTCCGACCGACACACAAAAGGCTTGTGCCCTACAAAAGCTTTTTGTGACATATGCCAATTGATGGAGCATTCTACTAAGGAATGTCCCTACAACATGAAGACAAGAAGCCAGCAAGTGCTTCTCACTCAGGAACAACCAATTAGATCGGGCGGTGCAGGCAGCTCCCAAACAAACAACAATGCATCATCGGGAGGGTATAGGAATAACCAGCACAGAGGAGGAACAACAATGATAATAATAACAACAATAACAATACAAGAAGCCGGATCCAGTACGATTCGAAAGGCCGACCGATGATCCAATGCAGAGCCTATAGCCAGGGGGGGCACTTTGCCCAAGATTGTTCGAAGGAGGAGGCAGCAAAACACTTATGCAAATGGTGCGGGCCAAGAGACCATGACGGTGCAAATTATCAAAAACCCGACATAAACAAGTTGGACACAGAGGAAACTATGGGGGAAGGAGTACTGGTCGTTACCCGTGCACAAGCAAAACAAGCTACGTACCCAGACCCCTGCACAGAGAAGTAGAGGGTAGGGAAGCCAAGAGAGGAAATTGAAAGGGAGATGCGAGCGCGGAAGGAGGCACACGGGACAACGGGTACTTCTAGTCAGCCGAAGGTGGAGGAAAACATACTGAGGCAAATGTTAAACACGAAGGTACCTGTAAGAGTTCAAGACCTCCTTCACACAATACCTCAGCTGAGGACGGCCTTGTTGGGCACTCTCTCCCAACCGAGTGCCAACACCACCCAACGCACAGATGTTCCTACCAGGTCTGCAATGGATCCCTTGTTGCTGGCGGTGAACACTGGCAAACACCCTGTCATTATTGAGATGGGCATCCTGGGGACCCTCCTGACGGATACCATCATTGATGGTGGATCGGGGGTAAATGTCCTTCCAGAGGAAACATGGAGGAAGCTTGGGAAACCAACACTGTGGCCTCCTACCTTCAACCTGTTGGGAGCAAATCAACAGGGAATTAAACCCCTCGGGACGTTGATGGCCCAACAAGTCACCATCGGCGCGCATCCCTTCATGCTAGACTTTGTTGTGATCCCACTCAAGAAGAAGGGGTACAATGCGATTCTTGGCAGAGGGTAGCTTGTGGCGGCGAGGGTTACACACAACTGGAAAAGGAACACCTTTACAATGGAGAAAGGAGATGGGAAGTTTGTCATCGACCTCCGGACACAGATGGTGAGCGAGGAGCTTGCGTCCTCTTCAAAGTCGGAGTCTAACGGCGAGAGTGGTCGAATGGACGAAGGAAGGAGCCGCATGGAACCCAACGATGAAGGGGTTTTGGAGCTAGAGGAATGTTCGAAGGACCAAACAGGGTCGATGAATGGACTCTTCCATTGGCAGATGGAAGATTATGAAGTATTCCATAGCTATATGCTCCAAGTGGAGGAAGTGGAGCAAACAGTAGACAAGGAAGTGTTCCTGCCAGAATATGGAGAATATAAGGAGGGGGAGACCCAGGTGAATGAAACCCCGGCACACAAGTTTGATGAAGAGAGACCATTGGAGTATAAAGAACCGTACCTGCAAGTCACTAATCTTGGAGATGAGGCTAACCCACGGAACATACTAGTAGGGGATGACTAGAACCCCGTTTTGAAGGTCGCTGCATTTAAGATTTTTATGGAATACAAAGATGCATTCGCATGGACCTATAAAGACCTCAAAGGCGTATCGTCGAAACTGTGTCTGCACCGTATCCCCTTGGTACCTGGAGACGTGCCTATACGGAAAAGGCCATACAAAATGAACAAAAACTATGCAGCAAGGGTGAATGGTGAGATTGAGCATATCCTCGAAGCAGGGATCGTCTTCAAAGTGCAAACAAGTCAATGGGTGTCCCTGATAGTAATATCTCTGAAGGAGGCCATCTAGATCAGAATTTGCGTCGACTTCAAGTGCCTGAACGCAGTGACCATTAAAGATTTGTTTCCCATAACATTCACGGATACCATCTTGCAGGTCGTTGAGCACGAGATATACTCATTCATGGACAGGTTTTCTAGATATAACCAGATATCCAACGTGGAGGACAAGTTGAAAACAACCTTTGTGGTGGAGGACGGAGTGTACCCTTACAACCGGATGCCCTTCGGTCTGTGTAATGCACCCACAACTTTCTAGTGTATAATACTCCACATCTTCGATAAGATGTTGGTCGCAAATTTCAGGGCTTTTCTGGACGATTGGTACATCTTCAGTGGGGAGGATACGCATCTGGCGACTCTCAGGGAGTGTATGGAGAGGTGTCGAAAGGCAAGGTTGGGCACTCAACCCAAAGAAGTGTCAATTCATAGTGTCGCAAGGGAAGCTGTTGGGGCACATAGTTTGCAAGGTCGGACTAAAGACGAAGCCTGACAAGGTCCGGGTGGTCGTGGAGATGGAACCGCCGACGGACATCACAGGCGTGAAGTCATTCCTGGGCCTCATTGGCTATTACCGGCGGTTCATAAAGAACTTTGCCCAAGTTTCTTATCCCCTCGACAGGTTGATGCGGAAGGGGGAACCCTATGTGTGGGGGAACAAGGTGCCTGTTTTGAAGAATTGAAGACGAGGCTGTTCGGAGCACCAATTCTGACATATCCAAATTGGGACAAAGAGTTCCACGTTCACGTGGATGCCTCAAATTTTGCAATTGGTGCAACCTTGGCCCAAGTAGGCAATCATGGCTTGGATCACCCCATATTTCACCAATCGGTTGTTGTCAAGGGCGGAGAAAACTTATAGTACCACAGAGCAAGAGGCCCTGGGGATGGTGTAGGTCGTGCAGAAGTTCAGGCATTACCTACTGGCAACACCATTCACATTTCACATGGACCACCAGGCATTGATGTACCTGGTGAATAAACCTCTTATACAAGGGCGAGTGAGTAGATGGTTGCTGCTACTACAGAAGTTCACATTTACAATTATTGTGAGACCCGGGAAGAGCCATGTGTAATTGCCGATCAGCTCTCTCAGATTAAGTCCGGAGAGCCGCTAAAGGGAGTGAACGATGACTTCCCAGACGCACACTTGTTCCACATAGCAATCCTGCCATAATGGTAATAAGAACATCGGAGAATATTTGTCCACTTCGCAGTTCCTAAGGGACATGCCGTCGAACGAGCGATGGAAGTTGGTATTGAGAAGCCGCACTTTTAAGCTGATTAATGGATTACTCTACAAAATAGGACTAGACCAAGTCCTCCGGCGGTGTGTTATGGAAGAAGAGGTAGAAAGTGTTCTCAGAGAGGCATATGAAGGGCCAACAGGGGGACACATGGGGCCGGACACAACGGCACGGAAGGGGCTGTTAGCAGGGTTGTGGTGACCCACGTTGCACAACGACACCAGAAAGTGGGTTGTGGGATGTGACATTTGTCAAAGGGTCGGGAAACCATTGAAGAGGGATTTCATGCCTCTAAATCCTTCACATGCACAGGAACTCTTCGAACAATGGGGCTTGGACTTTATCGGACCTTTGAAGGTAAGTAGGGCTCAGAGGTGCCAGTACATTGTGGTGGCTACTAAGTACATGGCAAAGTGGGCGGAGGCGCAGGCCTTGCCTGACAACTCAGCCTTGAGCACGGAGAGATTTATATATGAGAAAACCATCACAAGGTACGACATCCCGATCCAGTTGACCAGCGACAGAGGAGGTCACTTTGTGAATCATATCATTCGACTGCTCACAACAGAGTTTAAGATTTGTCACTCGCTGTCAAGTCCATACTACGCCCGAGCTAATGGCCAAGGAGAAGCAACAAATAAGATATTAGTGTCAGTGATATACAAGTCATGCAAGGTCGAGCAAGAGGACTGGGAAGAAAAATTAGCCTCGGTGTTATGGGCTTACTGAACAACGTACAAGGTGACCACCGAACAAACGCCCTTACAGTTAATGTACGGGAAGGGAGCAATTGTTCCCGTGGAATTCATGGTGCCAAGCTTGAGGATAGCAATTGAGAATAGATTGGGGGATATGGAGAGCTTGCGGGAAAGACTGTATAATCTAAATAAACTGGACGAGCGTCGGATAATGGCGCAATGGGCTACGGAGGTCACACAGTTGAGGCCGAAAGCATGGCATGACAAGCACCTCAAGCGGGTCCGCTTTACTCCAGGACAACTAGTATTTAAGTATAAAGGGAAAAACGAGATCAAGCCTGGAAAGTTTAAGGTGAAGTGGCTTGGCCTGTACAGAGTCCGGGAAGTGGGTGACAATGGTGCAATTAAGTTGTGGACGTTGGACGGGAAGGAGATCCAGGGGCGATCAATGGGTCGAAATTAAAGCCTTACCACGAGAGGCGGAGGCAGCGGGAAGAGCGAAAGACGATCATAGAGACGCTGCAGATGACTTAGATTAGGAAATTATTAAAATAAATTAATTAAAAATTAAAATAAAAAATGTCGAAGGCAGCGGGAAGAGCGAAAGACGACCATAGAGGCGCTGCAGATGACTTAGATTAGGAAAATATTAAAATTAATTAATTAATTAATTAAAAATTAAAATAAAAAATGCTTGAGAACATCTGTATGGTGGTGGCCACCGTCCCCAATATAAAGCCGCAGCCCATGGAAAAAAGAAAAAGTAAAGCCGCAGCCCTTGACAAAACAAAAAATATAGCACAGCGCCGCTAGAGGAATACTAGAGAGCTGCAGGAAAATGACATTGGAAGATATAGTTGAAAATGACACAGGAAAATGACATTGAAAATGGGGAGTGCAACAAGTTGAAAAAAAGTGATTGATGCCTTTCTAAAGCAATCTCCTTGTTGCCACCTATATTATTGCATTATCAGTTACAAATTTCACCACATTTTCATGACTACCTTTAACACAATCTCCTTCAGCATTAAGCTCAAATTTTCCACATTGTTACTTTATTAGAGGCACCTATGGACTTCATTTGTGTGAATGGACTATTACTCTTACTGTTATAGGGCCATAGGGGTTATGTAGGGACATTGAATGCATTGAATCTGCGCAGATTTGTACTTCTGAAGGCATAATTTATGATGTAGTTCACTTTCAGACCTGGAAATCTTTTCACCTGCCCAAAGTACCAATTAGTAGATCCAAGGAAGATTTTTGTTTTTGTGCAGCTGCATTCTTATTCATGCCAGTGTGTACCAATTGTGAAAGGGATTGAACATGATGTCAGTCAACTTGCCACCAATTTTCTGCACCCATGAGGCTGATTGCAAATAAAATCTATATATGCATGAATTTGAGATGGGCTAAGTGTTGGCCCTTGAGCCAATTTTCTGGCTGTGTCTAGGAGTAGGATGGGGCATCAAACTGCAAGTTTCAAGCTATTAAGGGGGGCTGTCATCCACAAATAAGCCCAAGAGCGCTGAACAACCAGCCAGGTCAATCTGACCCCTTGGCCCACAAGCAATCCAACTCAATGTGTGGTCTACTTAATTGAGTGAACCCGCACTCCTGCATCTCCCTATTATTTTTCCTTGCCAATTCCTAATATGATTGCTCTATGAAAATCAAATGAATAATTACTAATCTAAGATTCTTGATGGATAGGCAAATTAATTGAATAAATGTGTTCTTTACTAAAATAAAAAAACTAATAAATATTGGATTAGAATATGTGGCATACCAACTACCACAGAAATATAAATTTTGCTATATCTTACTTCATAAAAATTTCAGATTATTACTGCTTAATAAACCCAATTTCTTACTGCCCTCTTATCCAGATCAGATGTCAATTCCTTGATCATTCCATTCCTTGATGTCTACTTCAAATTAGTTCTTCTTCCTTTTATACCCCCCCATATGAGGGAGAAGTCGTGCCTCTTCAATATTTCTAGCCTTTGAAAGAGTCAGAACTCTTCCTCTTAATCGCTGGCTTTAAACTTAATTATATTTTAATTATCTCTTATCCTAGGAAATCACTGTCTTTTGAGATTAAACATAATTACCGCCCTTGCTGTGTTTAATAATGAAACGATGCATTTTCAAACTTAATCAGCTGCTTCATTAATCTGAATTGCTGCTCATTATTATCATATGTTCATCGCTGCTCTATATGAATCAGTCTTAATTAGTAATCCTTTCTCCTCAATGTCATATTAACTTGGGTAATAGCATATTTAAATACCTTGACTTGGGCGCCAATAAGGAAGTTGGCCAAGAATGATTTAATAATTTATTTACTTAAATTTCCCACAGTAGTGATTCCCTAATAGTTGGCCATAAAGAGAGGCAATTCCTCTCCAAGGAGTCGGCCCCATGATATAATAATTTCATTATTATTTATTCAATTTCAATGCCAAGATAATAAAGCCAGCCAAGATTAATATTGAATGCTCTTCTGTAATATCCCTAATTGCAAATAATCTAAATTATGCATAACTAGATATATGTGGTTAGACAAGGGGTGGCAGATCTTGTCTCATGTAAATAAGTTTTGTAATATATTTAGAAAATAAATAAACCTTAGCATGGTTCCTAATTATTCGGTGATTAATGCACTTAGACAATCATGCTCCATGCTGCCAGCACTGTCATGATGCAATTTAACAGTGATTTTTACTACGATCACTCTTAAATAGTACCATGCCATGCTGACTTCATAAAGGACCTGTGACATGATGGTCGGCTGAGTCCACCCATTATCATGTAACCACCTTACATGCTTGCATCCAGCAGCAATTAGTCATGTCTGCATTCACATACTCCATACATTCAATGTACAGCCATATTGCATACTTCACTACACGGTCATATTTCATATCTGCATTATACATCCTTAGCCGATTAGCCATAATAATTATTAGGAAACCGTGAAGTCTTATAAATAAGACGGTTTCCCTCAATGAGATTCCAGTGATCAAATATAATCAGCAATTACCATAGAGTGGTATCAATTCCATAATAGAGGTAAAAAAGGACATGTCAAATAATAAAAAGAACTTACGAGATAACAAATCATAACCGAAGAGGTGCCATTAAATAATGATTTTAATTAAGAGATGAGATGCATCCCATTCTCATGACATTTCGTTCCTCAAACGCAAGTATATTCAGGCAATCGATTTGTCTACTCAAGGCATCGAACATTGTATCTTATTTATTTATCCATATTGGATCTGCTCATATCTAGCGCTAACCATATTGGCTATTATTGGTTGCAAGCATAAACCGTACGGATCAAAGACAACACCATTTACAAGTATAAAGTGCATATATCAGAAATGGCAATATCCAGATTGCAGGTGTGTAAGGATTGTGTCAGAAACAACAATTTGATCGTTGAAGGCGATCATCATATATATCATAGCATTCAATCACTATAAGTGATTATAGAGATCATCTTGTAAGTTCAGATTGTTTTATCGGATACCACAGAGATCCTATTGCAAACACATCCATTATAATTGCACATTTCATATTGTTGCATATTTCATCTGCCATATTAGATACGTCAAAGATCATCCTATAAATACTTTACATTATCTTGCATATTCAAACTGCTGCATTGAACACCACAGATCTCTCTCTCTCTCTCTCTCTCTCTCTCTCTCTCTCTCTATATATATATATATATATATATATATATATTCTACAAATCAGTCACAACAATGTTTATATTGAATTAAGTCATTAAATTCCCAAATTGCATATATTATCAATGATATCAGAAGTTACGATCATAAGGATTCTAGCAAATTGTCCCATAATCATAAATACCCAAAAAGGGGACATTACAATTGGTATTAGAGCAACATTTCCTTCCACCCTGAGAATTGAATGAGCAAATAAGAGCTCAAGACTAATAGTAGAAGGAAAACAAGATACAGTTCAGGAAAAAAATACAAATGGGCATTAGCCTGCTGGGCTGGTTGTAAAAGGGACAGCACCCTCGTTTTTGTTGTGTTTTATATCAAAAACAAATGGGCAAGGAAGGAAATGTAATGTCCCTGTTTTCGGGTCCTCTAGCAGTGCAGTTGTTGCTGACATTCTGAGTTTATGTCAGTATGATTCAAGCGGTGTTTTGATATTTCCAATGAGCTCGGATGGTTTAGAGGAGTTAAATGACACTTTCAGATGTTATTTTGGTTTCTTGTTTGGGCTCCAAGATTCATGTAGGGAGTGTCTATTTTCGGTGAGTCGCCCAGTCAGGCTCGTTTATCATCTTTCATTATCGGGAGCACTCTTGTGCTGTCCAATTTCGATTCCAATGTTTTTTGATCATTTTAGCAAGTCTGGTGTACTATTGGCTAAAATTTAATTAAATTTACTAAGTTTACTATTTTAATGAAAATTGTCTAATGAGAACCTTAGTGTTATAGCTCGTTCGAACCGGGATGAGAAGTTTTAAATCTTGGGCACATAATAAAAAGAGGACCTTGTGTGTCAAATAATCATTATATTAGTGAAAAGGTCATTTTTGGAGCAATGGCGGTGTTTAAATTAAAAACTTTATTATAAGGTCAACTTTAAATTATAACATAAAGTTTCTTTTGGAGAGAAAATAAAATAAAAGTGAGTTTAATCCCACATTGAGAGTGGAGGCTCACCAATGGTTTGGGAAGTCTTTATAAAGGAGCCTCATCCTTCTCCAAGAAGATGTTATATAGAGACTTTATTTGTTTTCACTTGTTTAGGAGAGATTTCTCTTAGATCATCTTCTAGGACGAAAACCCTTAGTGATATTGTGTGACTTGGATGGAAATCCAAGATCGCTTAGGGAGGGATTCATCACAGAATTCCGTTGGAGCTACATTGCATTTCATAACAGGTTTGGAGCTACATTGCACCACAGATTTTCAGATCAGTTTGGAGGCATTCAATGGTGGCATTGTGACTTGAAGACTTAGGGTTTCAAACCCTAACCTTGGCACCATTCATAGAGGAAGGAAGCGAATTGATCAAAGGAGAGTTTTTATGCATATGCTGGTTGCTAGGGTTTGGTTGGCATTCTGATTTTTAGAGCAAACCTTTGGAACTGTCCTACATTTGAATCAGCATTTTCATCCCTTTTTGGGACAGCCTTGGATATCTCACTTCAGCAAATCCTAGCACTGCCATTAGGAGGTATTTTTGGAGCTGATTTGTATGTCATTTGATTGTAATACATCTTTCTTGTTTTGAGGGATGGGTTCGCCCAGCTAGGGCATGTTTATCAACATCTTTTTGGCATACTTCATGAGAATTGAAGGACTGAAATACATAACAACACTATTCTGAGTTTGATTCAGAAAAGAAGCTCAGATATTCTCATTATTGATTTGTAATTTGCATATGTTATATCTGCAATCATTGTTATTTCATTATGTTTATGTTCTCTCTTAAAATATTTTGAGGGCAACAATGTTTCTATGAAATATGAAGTTTGATGATTGTGGACGACATAATATTCATTAAGATGCATGAAATTTTCACAGTCCATCATATTAGTAGTTAAGGCCTCTGGATTTTTACTGTGTGGCATTTTTTCCATCAACGTTTCGGATCACACTCCATGATCTTTTCTAGCTATCATCCTGATGATGGATCATGGAGTGTAATCCGAAATGTTGATGGAAAAAATGCCACACAGTCAAAATCTAGAAGCCTTAACTACTAATAATATTCATTTTCTACGCATTTCTATCTGAATTGGCAGTAGTTATAAACCCAAAAAACATAAACTATGATCAGATATCCAATAACAGTGGGTTGTGTGCCAAGTGTATGGCAAAATGTCAAACATCCAAATTTGAAGAAAACATATCAGAATCAGCAGGGGTTCTTATAGGAAACATTAGAAAAAAGATGGATCAGTTCTTGGCACAATTGATTAACGTATTAACTCATACAGTGATAAACAAGGGCACTGAAGGAAATAATAATGAAGGAATGGGCAAGAAGGGGCAATCACAAAATGAAAGTCCAAAAAGCAAGGTTAACCCTTCCAAATCAAGACATGGAATTCCCACTTTTTCGACCCAAACAGAAAAATTTGAAAGGGTAGAACCATCATTTGTACAACTACAAGAACAATTCAAGAAAGACTAGATCGATAACGATCTTGAGACAAAAATATCATTAAGAGAATATTTAGAACTAAGGATGAAATATTTACCTCGCAATGGAAACAAAGAAGAATATTTAGAATTTAAAATGAAAGGTTGGAAAATTGAACATTCCATACTTTGATGGATCAACAAAGATCACAGCAAGGGCATGGGTACAAAAACTCGACACATATTTCTAGTTGAATCCAATGATGGAGGATGAGTCTATCAAGTATGCAGCACTCTACCTAGATGGAATAGCCCGTGAATGGTGGTATCACGGGATGGTGACTATGGGGCATTCCAAGATCACTTCCTAGGTTGAATTTACTGAAAGATTGATAGAGAGATTTGATAACAAAGACCCCGAATTACATTTCAAGGAACTAACTCAAATCAATCAAAGAGGCTCGGTCGAAGAATACATCATGGAATTTCAAAGAGTTTCAGTTCTCATCATCGACATATCGGAAAGACGATTGTTCTCTTTTGGATCATTTGTTGGAGCCATTGGAAGGTTGGGTCAAGGCACTCAATCCTAACTCCCTACAAGAAGCCATCAAAAAAGCACACGATATGGAACCAGGATCAACCAAAAGCAAGCCTTTGTCCAAAGAGATACCAGTCACCAAGGAACCAGCTATTACAAAGAGTCACAAGGACAACCCCTCTAAATTCAAGCTAGACATTGAAACAAGACAAGAATTAAGGAGGAGAAAGATCTGTGTAAAGAACCTTGGACACTTGAACACCGATGCTTGGTGTCATGTCCTCGTTTTGAATTAAGATTTAATAATAAATAATCATTAAATAATAAGATAAATAAATAATAATATAAAAATAGCAAGGTTACCCCGAGTTTCCGGGACGGGGATGGCAGGGGACGGCGGGACGGGTTTCCGGGACGGCAAATTTTTTTGCCGATTTTGGGGACGGCAAAGGAGACGACTATGTAA
The DNA here is from genome assembly GCA_018584345.1 of Thuja plicata. Lineage (NCBI taxonomy): Eukaryota > Viridiplantae > Streptophyta > Pinopsida > Cupressales > Cupressaceae > Thuja > Thuja plicata. Next base: position 703,257 of record MU224334.1, on the reverse strand, counting down.
ATTTAGGGAAATTTTCAAATATATAAGGAAATTTGCAAGTATACATTACATTCATATGAAAATATGGACAATGCATGCCATTTAAACATCATATAACCTTAACATACAACATTTCAATGCCATTTAGTAAATACTCAGTAAATAGTAACATTTCAATGCTATTTCAATTTATTATCGGATTGTCAATATGCATATGCTAACAAAAATATAAGTTTAACATAGAAACTTAGAACTAAGAAAAGTAAAACTATAAATGCCCAAAGGCTTAGGTGCTGCCATAAAGTTTGATCATCATGTTCATAGTTCAACATATCAATCAAAATATACAAAATAAAAATGAAGCACACTGCTGCTCCTATTCTTCTGCTGCCAACATGGCATCCATATCAGAGTCCTCTGAGTCACTGTCACTATCATGCTGCACTGGCAATGAGCTCTCA
>MU224334.1:669112-691359 GCA_018584345.1 Thuja plicata | reverse complement strand
TCTAAGTCGTCACCTAGCAATAGTAACCCAACACATATGAAAGATCGTCACCTTTCATAATATAACACAAAATGAATGAGCCCATAAGGTTATACATATGACATCCACCTTGACTCTTCTCAGAGGGCGGATCCATCATGGCTCATCACAGAGAGTGGAAACCAAGACTTCCACCTTGGACATGTCTATCAAAGACAAGAATCGTTTAAGATACAAGATGATGGATCACTGAAGCTGAAACCTTCTTTTTAGCTAAGGCTTTACTCCTCAACATACCAAGGTTATCTGAAAGTATACAATCTTCTTTCTAGCAAGGGGCTTGGTAAGAATATTGGTCGTCTGTTCTCCACTTAATTGTATTTGTTTGCACTGTCTCATAGTCTTGGTGAATTCTGAGCTTTACAAGGTATACACCATCTTGACATGGTACACTCCCTCTGAATTTGTATGACCAAGATCCTGGGGTGCCAACTTAATTTGATCTTCTAGCTTCTCCCTCTGACATGGAAGCATAGCCTTCTCATATGGTAATACTCATAATTCTCTGCTACAATTTCTTGATTACTAGAGAACCAACAAAACATGGTCTACTCCCTCTAAACCAAGATCCTCGAATGTCCACCAATGCAAATCCTTTAGCTTCTCCCTTTGTCACGAAGGCATACCCTGTTTATATACTCAACTTAGTGTCACTGTAGGATGTCACTTCATACCTTACTGAATAGTCATAAGGTTACATCGGTCGGCTAGCATAAGATGCATTTTGATCTTTTCCAAGGCCACAACATTAATACTCCCTCTTGGACTTGAGGGAAGATAATAAGGACCTCTAGTATGATGTTTATCTCAATGAGTTGTAGTCTCATGATGTGTGGAATACCTTAATCAGAGATTCTACCCACGTTCATCTCATAGGCGATTCTATCCACAAGTTCTCACTACCATAATCTCATAATTGTTTTACCTTCAATAGTGAACTCCCTCTCAATCAATATGATCGAGTTTGTCCAAGTTGGCTAAATCATTTGTTTCCTTAGAGGTTAAATTTTGCCAACTTCTTGACCTTTTGAAGATGTCAAACTCCCTCTGAATCTGGATTTCATATGCTTTCGTCCTGAAAATATGTCATGGATAGATTATGAATAGTTCATAAGGCTAAACTATCCTGAACATAAAATGATGGAACCATAAAAATTTATTATTTAATAAACTACAAATTCAGATGGATCAATAAGACATGAGATACTTATCTTTAAATATTTTCAAGTATTTCCCTTCATAAGGTGAGCCCATTAATACAATACTTGTACCCATCGTACTTGAAATCAATGTATCTCACAAGAATTGAGGATGCGTTAAATTCTCTTCATGCTTAAGTTAATACATCCTGCCAAATTCTTTCACATCCTTGTGATTGTAATCATATTATAAAACTCTCACAGATAATAAGAAGAAGCCATGGTTTGCAGATTCCATGCTAGGAACTTAATACATTTGCAAGCCTTTCTGGACTGCTCTCCCCGAGCAAATCAAAAGCCCCATGGTAAGTAGGATGATCAACCTTGACATGAACCTTTGTATTTTCATTTAGTCTACATAGCAACAGATAAACCCTCCACAATGATCGCCCATCCTCGAGTTATTGGAATTTTCCTCTTCTCAATGATTTCCGCTTCAATTTGACCTTGGTCTGGTCATTCGAATATGTAATGTTTTGTATATGTCTCCTCACAAATGCATATACTTTCCTTCACCTATTTATATATATATTTCTTTCAACATTTTTTTTTTTTTATAATCCCTTCTATATCTTACTTGACTCGTTACTTCCACATTTATACGCTGACCTTTTAGAATTATTGACCACATCATGTTCATTCATTTTTGCTTATTCTATTATTAATCATGGCGCTTAATAGACAAATCATGAAGCAACACTTCATAAAAAAACTTTATTTTCATTTAGTTTGATCGCTGAAGGGGATCACTGTGGACGCATCATTGCCTTTGTTGCATGTTTTACGTCTGCCTAATGGTGTCTTCATTCTTAATGAGCGCTTACGATACAAGACAAGATGAGTGGACTGCTATCTGTTGGAGCTGGTTGCGGTAAGATGGAGTGGCTCGTTCGAGTCAAGTTCTGATGGATGGGCATTATGGGGGACCCCGACGAGAGTAGGACCCCCCTTGCTTTGTCCTACTTGGAGGGGCGGGCCGGTTAACGGTTGAGAATAATCCTTCTGCCCGACCCGAATTATCCTTCCCCCACTGCGGCCAAGACTGGAGATCAACGGGTGCTTGAACACTCATTGCAGGTTTTATTCAAGGAATAGTCGTTGGATAGCCGCTGATTAGCCTCTTGTTGTCATCATCCTTTATCGCTCTGTTGATATCCATCTCACCCCTAGATAATAATCTATTCTTAATGTTCAAACATCTTTATAAAAACTGTATCATGTTGACGAGTGTTACTTTGGCAGAACTTAGGTGAGTAGATATAATTATTGGTGATGGGAATGATTGAGTGTTTACTGGAACCAAGTTCATCCCCTCTTCTTCGTCAATCATATGTACCTTGATAAAAGATATGTCTTACATGATGCTAGTGACAGTGATAGTGAGTAATCAATGTTGCTTTGTTGCTCGCATATGACCTCTACCCGCATGGATGTAATTTGCTGACTATTAATGAATAGTCCTGCTCCTCTTCCTTCATTTATGAAGAAGTATATATACATATCTTCAACGATAGAGCTACAGATATAACTTTTCCTTACTCCCTATGATTCCCTTAGTGATTCGGCCCATTAAATATGGAACCTTATACTATTAATCACTGATGAAAGCAATTATTCTTTGTTCTCAGAGATGTTTATGGAATCTCCTCCATGCCCATACAAGATGCTTATCTATTTCTCCTTTTCTCTTTTATTGGTATCTTCTGTGTATCTAAGTCCTTCCCTCTTGTGTTGAGAATGGAAACCGAACATGAGGACTGTTACTAAAGAAATTGTGCCCAGATGACTCAATATTGACAATTCTCTTTCAAACGCTAGCCACAACAAACTCTGAATAGTTCTTTGTAAGTATTATTGCGATTTCTAAAGTCTCCCAAGATGTCGTTCTTTGCAGACGACCTGGTCTTCAAGAGTTTCGATTTGTATCGAACTACCAATATACTTATGCTAATAAAAAATAACTTTGTATTTCACTGTAATTACCGTATATGTCTCATATATTTTATTCTCTTATAGGTTAGGCTCTGATACCATGTTGTAAAATTAAGATCGTCCTATAGAGAAAATTTGTAACTCTTTATTGTGTTGTTCATAATATCTAAATGTTTGTATAAGTATATATTTCTGATTATGTATTGTTGTGTGTTGCAGAGGAGAAGACAATGTCATTATTGATGGCTTTCCCCTCAACACATGATTCATTTAAATATCATTCAAGCGCATCTCTACGTAGAGACATGACTCTACGTGGCTAAAGCCACGTAGAGCCATGTCTATACGTAGACATGCCTCATACGAAGCGGTGCATATAATGGTCGACCCGATTATATTTGCATGGACTTACGTTTAACTATCGGTTGATAGTTAACGTAACATATATATGTTACGTTAACTATCCACCGAAAGTTATATAACAATAATATTGTCTTTATCGACTGAGTCGATTACTTCCATTTAATCATGTCGCTCGGTTAAATAGACCGTTGTCGATTTAATTAGTATATATATATATATAACAATAACAATATAACTTATTTGATTATATCAATCAAATCGATGCTAGTGTTTTAACAACAGTCACACATTCACCATCAACAAACTACTCACTTACATTTGCAGTCTGGCTCTGATACCATGATAAGTTTTTAGGATAGCTACAAATGTAATATCACTCTATGTTGTATGTGTTTTCCAAATGCAACAATCTCTATTTCATTTATATTGGGAATGAGGCTAGGAGAGACGTGTCCCTTCATGGGACATGTCTATTCATTATTATTTATAAGAAAGGACATGCATCTTCCCATTAATTATAATTTAATCAATCTTATAATGTTTCATCAATCAATTATTAATTAAGAATAATATAATAATTTAATATTGAATATTAAATTTCATATGATTAATAATAATATAATGTTTCATCAATCAATTATTAATTAAGAATAATATAATAATTTAATATTGAATATTAAATTTCATATGATTAATAATAATATTACATATATATTATATTATTATTAATCAACATGTATTATATATATTCTAATGATCATACGACTGAAGCTACAAACATTAACAGAACATTTTATACATATAAATGCTCAAAAAAATTCTTCAAAAACATACATATTACTAAATTTGTGGAGCATATTACTAATTTCCATCGTATATAAATCAAAATTAGGAATTGAAACATATTGTAGACCAAAAAACAAGTTCAACTCTAAATGAGTTGTAATGCCACTTCCACTAGCCATGTCATATGTAGAAGTTGCCTCATCTAAAGAGATGTTTGACAAGCTTTGTAATAATAATAATGTCTAAGTAGGCACACTCAAGGGTTATATTCCAATTCTTCGTCACAACCTCATTGTAATCAAGTTTTTTATTTGACATATTCCAATAACTAATAGGGATTTGGGAGCAGAGACCCCAATCAAAAGGGATAGTGCCCCTCATGGGGGTCTGGGGACGAAACCGCCAGTGGGGGTCAAGGGTTAGCACCTCTTGTGGGGGGTTTTGGGGCAATACCGCCAAAGCGGTCGAGGGGCAGTCAAGCCCAAATTAAGGCCTTTGAAACCTTTACCACCAATGAAAATTCTGTTTTTTAACTGCAAGCAAGATAAATTAAATTATATGAATTTGGAGGAGTTTTAAATACAGAACTGGCAATTTTTTGCATTTGTTGTTGAAGATATGGAGCTTTGTTGAAGTTAGAAACATGAGCACCTTGAAGATCAAACAACAAAGCAGAAACACCTTCCACAAGGAGAGTACCAAGAAGAGAATTGCTACATTTCTCAAGAAGCAAAGATTACAAATCGCAAGATTATGATTGTAGGATTGCAAGATAAATTACAATGAATACAATGCTACACTTTTATAGAAAAGCGTGTCTCTAAAAATAGAGAAAAATATAAAAAGTAAAGATATGGAAACTAGTGCATGATATGCAAACTAGTGCTGAAAAAACAAACTAGAGCCCAACTAGACTAAACCAAACTAAACTAAATTATGCTCAACTAAGGCTCAACTAAGTTAACTTAAATGAGGCATGCATGTGCAAACATTTCCTCAATTATTTGTAAGAATATGCATGAGAATATTCTTTGAGCATGTGCACAAATAATTTATGCAACATATGCAAATGTGCCTAATGCAACAAAACTATGTATGTACAACACAACTATGTATGTGCAACATAATGCATGCTCTAACCCCTCCTTAAGTGAAACTTAGGGAGACAAAAAAGCTATAAGCATGAAATGCATGAATGGGTTCTGATAACAAAAGGCTTGGTTCGGGTATGTACAATGAAAGACTCAAAGTGGAGAAAAAGGAGAAAAACCACGTGGGAGAAAACTCCTCTCCAAAAGCAAGAGATGCACTGCATGAAAAAACATGAAAGGCAAAAAGAAGGAATAAGAAGCCTCCAAGAAAATGCCCCAAAAAATAGGAACATGAAGAACATCCTCGAAGCATAAGGAAGATGTAGACAAGTGTCAAATGATAATTGCTATAGTTCTAAATGAAGAGCCTCCTTTGAAAAGATGATCAGAATCAAGAAGACAATAATCCGCATGAGTGCTCACAACAACATCACTCAAATAATGCACAAATGGCAACAAAATGAAAACATTTGCAAGTCGAAGGTATAGATTGCAACTAAATTTCAACAATTGACCCCAACGACACTACTCAACCATGCAAAAGAAAACTACTAATCAAAAATATAGGTGCCAGTAGTCTATAGAACTGATCAATTGAGGTGAGGATAAGCCGTCTCCACAAAACTAGAATGCAAGTGACTATTGTAAAAGCTCCATCTCATCGAAATACAACCACTACATACGACTAGTACATAGGAACAAATATTGAATATGTAGCTCACTCCAAATCGAAACCAAGGAAGCATTAGCACCAACAGTAGAAAACCCCTTAATAACGCTGACAAGGACGAGGCATGACAGGGCCACTGAAATTGTGTGTCACCAAGTAGTGCATGAAGGAGAATCTAAATGTGCACAAGAAAGTACGTGCAACTAGAAAAAGGTTATGCATCCAATATACACACACATGGGACAATTATCACTAGGATTCGATGCTGTCGTGGAGGGACACTCACCAGACAAAGGTGTGATGGCAAAAAAAAAATACACTACACAACCCCCCATGGCACTTTATAATGCAGTGCATGTATAAAAAAGGCACAATAGAATGTTCAAAATCGCCCAAAAACCATACACGAGGGTGGCACATAATCTCAGTGCATCTACAAACAAAGAAATGCTTGTAAAAGATGTTAAAAATGCCCAAATACGCAAAGTGCTAGAAATACATGAATAACAACCCAAGTGAAGTCATCCAACGCAAACAAAAGGTTTCCAACAGCCAAAACAACTCAGTTATCATCCACGATATGAAAATACACAAAACTGACAAAAGTATTCTTGAGGAAAAATCTAGAAAAAGTGCATGGATTGATGTGAAGAGCTCGAAGAGACCTTTCCAATGCTGAAAGAATCTTGAAAAACAGATGAAATGGCAAAAGAGAAACCAACTGAAGAGCAAAAATACCACATTTGTATTAAATGGGCTATAAACTGTACCAAAAACAAAATCTCAAAAAGATACTAGCATCATTGGAAAAGCTCTCTGAAATAACTTTCCAACAATATCTGGATTTCAAAAAGAGGACACTATATGACCAAATCATGGCCCTAGAAGCATGAAAAAGGTTTGACTAGTACAAAACCAATGAAGAATTTGACAAAATTACTGGCACGAAAGGATAGCCCTCTAAATCATCTTTTCAATAATATCTTGTTTGCAAAAAATGGCCATAGGTGGCTAAAAAATCGAGCCCCTAGTTACATGTGGGTCTTGGCTAAGTAGCGGTGGCTGGCGAACGGTACAGTGGTAGTGGTGGGGCAGTGAAGCTTTATTGGAGTGCCTAGAGCTCCTGGACGTTGCATTGGAGTCCTCAAGCATGCTTTGAAGCTCTTGAAGTGCACTCTAGAACACCAAGAGCATGCTCTAGAGCACTTGGAGCTCTTGGAGTAGAGCGAGCTCTGGAGCGCCCAGAGATCCTTGAGCGGAGTGCACTCTAGAGCACCTAGAGCTCCTAGAGTGGAGTGCACTAGGGGCACTCCAAAGGAGCTTGGCAAGGACATGTCCTTACAACCCAAAATTTGGCTCAAAATGCGTGCCCATAGGAAATACCACCCAAACCCTCAACTACTCGGAATTTGATGAAATGGCACGTGCTCTTGGAGTTTTGGGATGCTGCAAACATGATCATGAGGTCCGTGAAGCTCCTAAAAAAGAAAAAAAATGCTCAAATTCGAACTCAAGCAAAAAGACAAATTTGGAGACCCTGTAATACCCTTGAAGAAAGAACCCCTCGAATCTTGAGAAGGGGTTAGCTGAATCCACATTCTGATACCATGTTTAAGTTATGGAGCCATGTTGAAATTCACAACACAAGAAACTCGAGGATCAAACAACAAAACAAAAACACCTTCCGCAAGTAGAGCAGCACAAAAACAATTGCTACATTTCTCAAGAAGCAAAGATTATAGAATTGCAAGATTGTAGGATAAATTACAATGAATACAACGCTATGCTTTTATAGAAAAGCATGCCTCTAAAAATAGAGAAAAATCTAAAAAGGTAAGATATGCAAACTAGTCTATGATATGCAAAATAGAGCTGAAAAAGAAAATTGGAGCCTAGCTAGACTGAACTAAACTAAATTAGGCTCAAGTGAGTGAACTTAAGCTAGGCATGCATGTGCAAACATGTGCTCAATTATGCATGAGAATATTCTTTGAGCATTTGCACAATTAATTTATGCAACACATGCAAATGTGCCTAATGCACCAAAATCATGTATGTGCAACGTAAATGCATGCTCTAACATTTGGTCGTGAGTTTTATAGAATAAAATTGCCTAGAGTTTTTCAAAAACTTATTGGAGAGTTTTTGGATGAGTAACTTGTCTGGCATTTTGACTCAGAAGTACTCCCGAATCAAAAGAGTTTTGGAGAGTTTTTCAACTATGGATTTAATCATTTATTTACTTAAATTCCCCATGGTAGAGATTTCCTAATAGTCAGCCATAAAGAGAGGCAATTCCTCTCTAAAGAGTCAGCCCAATGACAATAATAATTCCATTATTATTTATTGAATTTCAATGTCAAGATAATAAAGTCGGCCAAGACTAATATTGAATGCTCTTCACCAGTGATGTTTACATAGTGTGGTTTAGTGGCCTTTGGCCTCAATGGTTTACCTCATACTTATTTTGTAACAGGGGGCATGATATTGTAATGAGCATTAGTTTGTGGGATAGCATTTTAATAAGTTGCAAAGATTTTGTGACTTGCTTCTCTTCAATGCAATTGGAATGCTATTGATTGGTAATGGATTTTTAAAGTGGATTACTCATGTATGATCCTTCATCTTCTAGGTTTACATGGATATGTAAGCCTTGGTCCTTTTAGTTTGTACTTTTCTTTTAGTTTCTCCTTTAGGCATTGACCCTAGTGTCTATTGGAGTGGGCACTGATCTTGATTCATTAGAGTCCAAACACTATTAATATAATCACATTTCTTTGGTCCTCAATTGTTGTAGTAGTGTTAGTTTCATCCACGATTTTGTGATCTAGTAATGTAACTCTTGATTTACTCCTAAGATGTAGAATTAATAAATGTGTAAAGGATGATGTGAGTGTTTATTTTTCATTTGTGTATAATTATATAGTGCTAAATTTATTCACTTGTGAGATGTTAATCTAGTATTATATTTTGGTGTATATGCAAGATTAGGTTCTCAACTTAATCAAAGGTCTTGTGAGTAGCAAGTTTTCCATGAACTTAGTGATAAATTTTGATTTTCCTCCTGTATATCTTTTGATTGGTTAAATCATGATATTTCGTTTCCTTTTAGTTGTCCTATTCACCCTCTTGGGTTTAATTGAACCCAAACTGAAGAACAAATTACCTGCTATCAAGTATTAGCCCATGATTGTCCACATTTTTGGTGAGTTTCAAACCTATCCTTCTAATAATACCATTCCTTGGCCTTAAGGATTGTTCTTGCCTCTACAAATGTGGAGCTACAACTTTGAAAGTCAACCAGTTCTTGATATAGATCTTGATTTACTGTAAAAAGATCAATGAGATTTTGAACCATTGGTGTGGATGAAACCTTTTCTTTTACATGCTTGAGGAGGCATCTTAAAAGCAATATCAAGAATCACTAACTTCCTCCATGATTTTATTTATACCTTATCAACTAGGACAAAAGTATTTAATTGAAAGTGATAAAAATTTCTACTCGCAAGATCAAGTTTTTGTATGTTCTTCCAAAGTGCATTCACCAAAAAGTATTAATGTTTTAATTTTTCTTTTTTAAGGCAACACAAAATAGAACAATGTGTATGGTAGAACTGTTCTTGAAATTAAAGGAGAATCTATTTGAGATATAACTAAACCTGAAACTGATCGGATTTTGAAATTTGCACTCTACAGTATTTCAATGGGGGGTTTTGCATCAAATATATATATATATATTTAACCATGTTTGTGCCCTAGACAAAACACTATAATTCTAATACATTAGCCTTTTAGTGAGATTTGATTTAGGACAAACAACTCAAGCATGAGAAAACAACACCTTCCCATGGTTAAAGTAAAGATCAATATTTGACTAGAAACAAAGTTTTAACAGAACATAAATATAATGCCTTGCCAAGGAATCCTCGAGGAGAGAGCTAAACAACATAAAATGGAATGGAATTATTTTTTGAAACATTGAAGTCATTCACATGCAATATGTTAAGTTCTAAAGCTCAAACTTTGAGACTGTCATACTATTGCTATGCAACACTACACAAGTGGAGGACTAACACCACAAAACTCGAACGAATGGACGGAAAGGTCATCAAAACCCTAGACAAGGTACACAAGCTACTTAGACTCACCCAAGACCCACCCTGAAGTTTCGGAGCTTAACTCAGAAAAATGGACCTTTTCTTAGGTCCTAGGTGTTGCGAATGAGCTCTGACAAGAATAGAGTTGCACTCCAGTGCCTCAACCACCAAGAAAACTAACTCTAAACCTCCTCCAAGGGTTTCGTGACTCTCTTAGCTTTGCAACACAATTGGAGTAGAGTAAAATGGACACTTCAAGCTCCCAAAATCCTCTCTAGACTAGACTACAAGTGGAGTTGCTAAACCACAAGCAGAGGCACTGAAATGCAAAGGTTATGATCGCAAGCACATGCGCTAGTCTGTAGAAACTGCCCATATAGTGACTTTGCAGCACTGATTTGTAGGCACATGCGCTAATGCACAAAATTTTAGCCAAAACGCAAGGTTCAACCTACAGAATGGTAACATCTACAAAACCATTATCTAGAGTCCACTTTGGGACACTTTACAAGGTATGCCAGGGCACTCAACATGATCCCGAAATGAGCCAAACACTCGAAAATCCTGCTTGAATTCACTTGAATTCCCTCAAATCTATAAGATAACGTTGAGGGGGTAAGGAGTGCCCTCAAGAAACCACAAGAAAACTCAAGACAACATCTATAATCATTTTAAGCATCAAATTAAATGTTTTTATGAAATAAACTACGATACAATTATATACCTCAAAGAATACATTACAAAACGGGTGTGCATGTTACCAACATCGACAGAAATAAACCAATACAAATACATATCTATCACATCTAGTTTCATTAACCTCCTCATGGAGTGTTCAATAATACAGTTACAATGATACATATCTTTAAAATCCAATACATTGTTGTCATCATATCATGAAATAAGAGAACATTAAGTAAAAAGAAGAAGAGGAGGGATGAGCACGCTCGGAATTATTCCATGCATACAAGTCCTATTGCTCCATTGTGGGCATGCCTTCTCAAGTCACCCATAGCCTCATGAAAGCGCTCATGGCTTGCTTGAGGAATCCAATTATCTTGTGTTTTAACCCCAGTTTATTATTATGTTATTACATAATTACACAACTCGCTAAATGTGATTGCCAAGGTCCCACTTAGGAGCCAGGGACACAAGTGAGGGCCACTCCCTAAACCCACTTTAGTGCCTAGACTTAAGCTCATCCCATTCAATCAATTGAGAAATCAAAAACAACACAATGCCACAATTCACTTGCCAAGAATCCAATGCAAACATCTCAATACATCAAATGTCTCATTTACACAATGCCATTTTCAACCATAAACGTGGCATACTTAATTGGTCTCAATACCAAGAGAATGGATCCAAAATGATCTCATAAAGAGCTTCCAAAAATAATTCCAATACTAATGACAATCTCAAGAGTTCAACACAAACAAGGCATTTCAATACCACTATTCACAAAATGCCCATATGACCTCAATGACATGGGATTGGATCCAATTCGAAAATCACATATATAATTCCATTATGCCACAATATAATATCAAGTCAAAACTATCAAAATCCATTTTTATAAAAAGCCATCTTGGACCAAAAAACCAGTCATGGAGTGTTATGGTAAATCAATGTATTAAACAAAGGAGACAAAGGCTCCTTAAATAGATTTACAAAGACCATGTTTCTAAATGAAACAATCGCGAACTGAAGATAGAAAAGGAAATTTCTTAAAGAAACTAAGATGACCATTAAAGAAACATTACAATATTTTAATACCATCCCTTAATGGTCATCGTTCTACCAACCCTACAGAAGACAATCTGCATGGCTTTGCAAAAGAAGCTTTGCCGCTGAGAACCTCCCTGATTTTGCAAAATTTCTAGAAATGACCAAGATAACCAAAACCCATCCAACCTGATGTTGGGAAAATAAAATGGCCCCTCTGAAACCAAACATCTGAGAATGGCTTCTCAAACTGAAACCACAATTTTGAGGAAAGAATCGCCAAACCTTTTTGCAGATGAGCACTATGAAGAAAAAACTGACTGTAAGAAACCACAATTCGCCAAAAAGTTTTGGAAAGGAGCACTAGGACTCAAAACAAACTACAAGAAGCCACGATTTTTGTAGAAAAAACCGACAAAACGCTCCAATGATTTTTTTCCAAAAAAAAATCAAAAATCCTTGAGACCAGCAACACCGGTCATGGTTTTTTTGAAAAAATCTAGAAAACCCAGAAACGACTTTTAAGGAGAAAATCGAACAGTCCAAGCATGATTTTTGAGGAGAAAAATCAATCAAAACTAGTCACGATTTTTTAGGAGAAAAATCGATCAAAGATTCAAAACCTACAAACAATTTTTTTAGGAAAAAATCATGAAAACCTACACACTAAAACATCAACAAGTAGCTAGCACAAAATCTGAGACATTGATTAGTATACAAAACTTTGTTTTTGATGAAAAATGGTAAAACCCAAATATAATTGTTTGTGGACAAAAATTACAAAACCCATACAGAATTTTTTTAAGGAGAAAAATTATAAAACCCTTCCAAGAAAATTTCAAGAGGAAAAACATAAAAACCTAGAATAACTTTTTTGGAAAAAAATATTAAAAACACCACTAATTGTTTATGGAGAAAAATTAGGAAAAAAACACTAATTTTTTATGGACAAAAATTAGAAAACCAAGCACTAAATTTTATGTAGAAAAATTAAAAAACCCAAACACTAATATTTTTAGGACAAAAATTAGAAAACCCAAACACTAGAGAGCTCTCCCAAAATGCAAAAACCCTAACTAGGGCATACAGGAGCAAACTATGCTTTGAAAATTGCAGACAAAGATGCTCAATACAAAACCAAACCCTTGGTTGCCAAAAACATAGAGAAATGACAAACTCCAGCTGCAAAGAAGTCGAGCATAAATTGCCAAACAGAAGAAGACGACATTTGTGAGCAAAAAATGACGCACAAAATGTGCAGAGAGCCCGAAACCAAAAACGTGAAAGACAAGGTCACAAAAACCCACGTGCAAAAACCAAGGTCCTAAACTTCAAGGCGTGGGCACAGAGGAAAGTGGAGCCGTTGAGTTGGAATCATAGAGCCGAAAAGAATTCGAAGGACTTTGCGCAGATTGAAAGACAAGTCACGTCGGCTGCCACAATTCTTTGAAAAACAGCACAGGGAAGTAAAAACGCTACATTGAGGTTGCCAAACAAAAAAATTGTCGTCTGAGAAAAAACACGTAAAAGCTTTCATAGAAACCCTTGCGAACACATGATCAGAGAAGCCTTCACATGTGGATAGAAACCCTTGAATGACAAAAAACACCTACAATCTGCAACCGGAATAGACAAACTTCACACGCAAGCTTCATAGAAAAACACACAGGCTTCAACCATGAACCTCACAAAAAAACACGGGTTGTCAAAACCCTCGAATTTGCGAAGTTGTTTTTTCATAAAAAATAATTTAAAAAATTCTTGAATAAATTCCAAGGAGGAGGCTCATGAAATTTTATAAAAAATTCACCAAATCTTAAAGAACCCCATCGACCCGCTCTGATACCATGTTATGATAAATTGATATACTAAACAAAGGAGATAGGCTCCTTAAATAGATTTACAAACATGATGTTTCTAAATGAAACAATCGTGAACTGAAGACAAAAATAGAAACCTCCTAAAGCAACTAAGATGACAATTAAAAAGACATTCCAATATTTTAATATGGAGGCCATCCACTATTGATGGACCTCTAAAATACTAAAAAATTCAAACTTAATAAAATGAAAACCCATTGGTCCCCTACTATTCAACACCACAAAAATGCAATAAAATTGTCATTTCACCGTCCCATTAAATTTGGGCAGCATTCCATTTCGTAAAACTATGTTTTCAAAACCAAAATTGGTATCTTTTAAAATAAGCAAATCAAATTATTTGATTTCAAAAGGAAATATCTTCTATTTGATAAAAAAAAAGTATTTGCAACAGATTTGAAACAATGAGATGGAGAATTGAAAGATAAATTAAATTTTCTATCTCAAGTTGTCAAAACATCAAATAGAGATCAAATTCCACATACCAAAAATGAGGGCACAAAAATGGAGCAGCAAGAAGCATTCACGAAGACAAATCCATTGAGCTCCTACCTACAAAATTCTTCCCAATAGATCTCTCCCAACAAAAATTCCAAAATTTGAATGTAGGAGGGTTTTGAGAGCAAAATTGTGAAAAATATATTGTGTTGAAAAGAGTTCTAATTTCACATTATAAACTCACTTTTTGAGTGAATAAAATAATATTAAAATCAACTTAAAACCCAATTATAAAATAAACTTCCAAATGACCCCCAAAGGCTTTTATCATGCAATTCCCATTAAATCAAATACATATAAGGCATATTTCACATTTAAATATTAAAATACTTCAACAATATTGAAAATCATTAATATATGTATTAAAATGATGACATTTCACAATTGAACGACTATGCACAAACAATTGTTACAAGTCTTACATAAATATGCATTGGGGTAACCAAACATTACCACAATAATAAGTGGAGGTATAAACTCAAATAATTATGGAAAATCGTCCAAATGAGGAATGATGGCTAAGGTTGGGTAACATAAATGGGGAATGTGTTATCTCTAGTAACCACCGTCGGGGATATGTGCACACTCGGACCTGTGGAGCAAAGTGGAGTAGATGCTTGGTACTTGTAATCACTAAAACATTCACACGCCAAGTGTACCTGTTGATGCATATATAAAATATACGAAGTGCATATATATAAATAGTCAAAGTAATTAAGGTCATTGGAAGGGGATTTTAACATTGTATGCATTCTCATACATTTGAATGATATGATATTATCCCTTTCACATCTAATCATCAATTAAAGCACAATAATAATAATTTCGTCTAATTAACTGTATTAAATAATGACATCAATATTAATTTACTATGACAATGAGAATATAAATATTCCCTAAATGGGGTCAACATCATAACTTCTTCACCATAATAATCCATTGTATCTAACATATATCTCTATCTACATAGATTTCCATTTAATATTATTAAACACAACTTTGCTTCATTTATTAATTAATCAGATTCAAGTTACTTTTCCATATTACCCTTGATATTCCAAGTCAGCAATATTTTATCTCAGCACACTTTCCAATGTCATAATCATGATCCAAACTAGGTGCAATATCACAACACAACCAACTCATAATCACAATCACAATAAGACCATTGGTTTCACACAACCAAGTACCAAAAGCAAGTATGTATGCCAATGCAACAACATAATGTAGATCTCCAAGAAGCAATCCAACACATTGTAGTCTTAAACGATCACAAACTCATCAAAATAGAGCATAAGGCAAGCACTGAAAATCGCATTCTGCAACAATGAAGTAACCAAAACAAGATCAAAGCACCACAAGCGATCCACATCCAAACCACAAAAGGCACAACCGCAGGCACAATACCAAGTGCACATCAAGAAGTGTGCTATGCAGAAGAGCAAACGGGAGAGGCATTACGACATGGATATTGACATCTAGCTAATCAGAGACTTACATTCTACATCAATAGGAATCAATTAAAGAAAATGAATGCCACATGTTTCGTAAAGGAAATAACTAAACTGCATTCAAAGCTACGAGTTAAATACACAAATTGCCAATACAAAGTGTGATTGTAAACAATCTACTTCTAATTTATTTCAGGAAATTAGGAACATAGATTTAACAATCACCAAATAATAGCTGAACAACTTCTACAATATAAGCTTAACATCCGCTATCCTTCACTACACATGAACACAATGACTTGACTTCATATTCCAAATGACAATTTTTGCAGCATAGGTTTTACGTTAATCATCATTTCATACAATGTGTTTAAGAAATATTTATAACCCTCTTGAGGCAATTTTTAGGGAGGATCAAATGAGCGAAATAATATGCTCTAAAGGAGCCTTGATGTTATCTTTTTATGTAATGTCCTCAAATGGACAGCCTTACAAAATAGACAATTTTCCTAATATATGCAAGTTGAAATGATGAAAATATTAAAGTAGATGCCAAACCCCAATAAAATTAATGTTGATCAAAGTATAATTAGGAGTGATTACTTAGAAAACCCAAGTTGATAAAAATATTCAACCATGAACAACCAATGCAGCATTCCGCAAGCTGATTAGTTTTTTGGAAATCCGCAAATGCTATAATAAATTATACAACAGATTTAAACTATTACAAACTAGAAAACCCTTACATACACCTCTTATATGAGAAATAAATGATATTACAATAGTATAACTAGAAACCCTCAATTGTTCAAAAGGTACAAATGCAACAACAGATTATTACAGGCAATAATAGTGTCCAGATACTAAACCAATTGATGATTAGCACAAGTACCAACACAGAATGATGTAATTTCATCTTACAAATGAAGCAATATGATTATTTAGTGCCCCAATCAACAAATTTCAGCAACGACATTGTGCATAGTGGGTGGAATAATGTGATATCGGACTGTAATGAGTGTAGATTTTAGAAAAAATAAGTGTTGGTATGACTGCACAACTATCACTAGGGCTATACAGTGTTGAAAACATCAAGTGCATCCTATGAAATTGAATGTGCAACAGTAATAAACACTTTTACAACTTACAAGTTATGCTGGCTAGGAAAGGTTGGTGCACATTGTACGAAAATTCTTAAATGGTACAGTGACTATTGGAATAATAATAAATACTGAAAACTTGTTGGTGACGATTTGAGATAGTGCAAAGGCTAGGCAAAACTAGTATAATGTTAAGATAGTGCAAAGGCTAGGCAAAACTAGTATAATGTTAGAAGCCCTCCAAATATTAGCAACAAATGTCTAAAACAACACGTGCAACTCTCAAAGTCATAAATATATAACTTGTATGGGGGCAAGGAGAATTAGTACGAGGACTTGAAACAACCAATTAATGAATAAAAATGCTCAAATCATCAACAATATCTGAAATGCCTTCAAAATCAGAAAATCTTACTCTTTCACATTATAGCTATACTGTAGTAACTGAAAATGACTTCAATTCCTCAACCAACCTTCAACAAATCAACACAGCTGTGATTCCTATATGGAATCATCTTTGATTGTTAAGAGGGTTTATGTCCTTAAATCCAATAATGGAAATCAAGAGAACTTTTCTCCTTAACTCCAATAATGGAAATCAAGATGGATTTTGTCCTCAAGTCCAAATATGAAAATTAATAGAGCTTTCGTCCCCCATATCTCCCACACCAATCTTTGAATGCTTCAAAGTTTTCAAACTCTAAATTGGAATGACAAACACAGATAATTAGCTTTGATAAATATCTTTCTTTTATAGTTATCTTTTGGCTCATTATTAAAATTTACTTTTCTCTCCAAGTATTTAAAAATCCTTTCTAAATTACATCAACTGTTCAAAAGAACTTTTTAAATTACATGTTGGATTAATTGTTAAAAGATTTTTTTTAAAATATAAAGTCTCTATAATAATATTTAAGCTGCCATTTGGAAAATAAAGTGATTGAGTTCAACTTAAATTATTATGATTTTTCTTAGCCTACAGGAAATTAAGAATAGGCTACGAATCCTCAATTGCTTTAGTTTTGAAAAGGGTACATGACAGTCTTCTCTTCCTATAATTGATTGTTGTCAAGAAATTGCAAATTGGAATGCTCAAATATCATTTTGCATATGTTATAAATCATTCTATTTGCTGGTCAATCCAACTCACAAGCAACCTTACCATCTCTTATCATAATCTTGTAATGTCCATAGAGGCTAGATCCTATGCCTATCAAGTAAAACAATTCTTTCCAAAAAGCACTATGAGATCTACTATCTTCATCATTCATAACATTTTTAAGCAATTCATGTAACCTAATCACTCAATCGAAAACAACCTTACCACTTGAGGAGAAACAACAAGGAAACATACATGATATTACAACAACATGAATACAATTCATTTGTGTACCTTGCAAAGGCTCATGACAAGATCCATGATTAGGTTTTTCCATATTGGACTAGTACAAGAGTGTAATCAATCTTCAATATGTTCCTCTTTGTTTTGATGACAAATGATGCCTTCGCTCTAATGCTTGACAACACCTATGATGTCCTTTTTTCCTAGGTTCTCTTGTAGTGCAGCTAGTGTTGACTTTCAAGGTTTGTGTCAGCCAGTTTAGAGGGGGTTTACAATGTTGCCAGTGAGCTCAAAGGATTTATTGGAGTTGTCTTACACAATTTGAAGGGATTTTGGACAATTGTACATATGTATTGTTTATAGTAAGGGTTTGTTTTGGATATATACTAACTTGGCGATTCGAAGAGTTACTATTTTTGGATAGTTGGTGATTGTTTAATTGTTGATATCTTGGTAACATAAGGTGTTTTAAGATATTATTTTAAATAATGTTAAAATATAAAGTTATAAGTGGATGAATGGCCAGGCAAGGTGAAACCAGGCTAGGATATACATAAACTTCTTGAAAGGGTGTGGAAGGGGTGGTAGCTAGAGATAGTTGTTGGGGTTGCACCTTGATGGAGAATGTGGATGAGAAAGACAATGTTGCTACCAATGATGATGCAAGTTTAATGTGGCTGGGTGTTGGGACAAGCTGGGGCATTTTTTCATAGTTGTCTCTGGTAGAATTGGGTAGGAGTGGGGGTAAGTGAATTATAGTGTGTCATATATGTATATGCAGAGAATGTTTCTACAATATGAATAGATAGAGCCATTTTGAGAACGGCTCGGCTAGGTTGGGGGTGTAGGCAAAGTGGAAGTTATGGAATATGCTCAGACAGGGCCTACTGCAAATGTAAATTATTTTTAAAGCAATATATGGGTGTGGCCTTGAAAACGCCATATTAATCTATCAAAAAAAGCTTTTTTAATTACTTTAAGTGTTTAAATTTGTTTAAAAGTAAATATTGATTTGAGTGTTAAAAATACTTTTAAATATTACAAATGCCATATAATTATTTTTAAGTTGCATGTTCTTACAGCTTTATTTCATGAGAAATAAAAATTGAATCTGGTCATATAGTGATTGGGAACATTTTATTATTATTGAATGGATACTTTCTAGGTAAGATTTTGTATTTTATTTTTGAGAGAATCAGATCCTATAGATAGGCAAACCATTGTTTCATAGTTCATTGCAGCACATCAAAAAATGCATTTAAATTGGAAGGCACGCTGCATAACAAGTTAAAGTCTGTTGATAGCTTCTTGTTTGGTTGATTAGATTCAATTATTTTTCTTTGCTTCAGGTTATCTTATATTCTTTACACTAAAATAAAACATGTGACACAATTGTTTCTTTGCAGATTTCTCCAAAGTCTTCAAATATAAGTTTGTACATTTGGGTGGAGATGAAGTTGACACAAGTTAGTTTAGTTTCTCTATTTTCTCTTCCTCTAGATGCAAAATGGATTTACATACTGACATTCACATTCTTCGGCTATTGAGAGCAATTTTTCCAATTTACATGTTTGTGAATTTCCTTTTTTCATCAAGGAAGATGAAGGTAAATTACTGAAAACTTGAATAATAAAGCAAATATTGTTGTGTCGTACAAAGGGTACTTCTTTGGGTGTCTTATTACTAAGTGAGAGAACAAAAATATCTTTTAGTCCCTAGCTGAAGGGGAAATCTTTATTAAAAAATCAAATAGCAATTCTTTTAACAATTATAACAAGTCTTAGTCTTTAGTGCTAGTTTAGGTGTGTCTCCTTCTCCTTCCTCAGATATTAAGACACTAAACTTTTCAACAGCAAATATTATTATGGAAATTGCAAACAAATGGACTAGGCAAATGTGCCAAAAGGGAAGAGTTTTATGTAGGACTGATTTCAATGAGTTGTCCTCTTGGCTTGAATGGAGATTTCCTTGAACAAAATCTTCGAACTTCTTGGTTCCAAGGGTTTCCGTCCTTAGAACAATCCAGTCACTGTATCTCAGCAACAAGAGAAATAGCTTCAATGAAATAATCTCATAACATGCTCTTGAAGGAAGACAAGGTTCATTTATAAAGACTCCTCAAACTCCAAGTGAACCTCCACACTCAGTGTGCGAGAAATCATCTTTTACTTTTAGTTCCTCATAAAGTAGCTTCTCGAACAAGCTGGAGAGTTTTATTAATTAAAGTGACTTTATATTGTCATTTTATAAAGTCACCTTACGAAAATGACTTAAATACACTTTAACCCCCTTCATGTCATCATATCATAAAGTTATTAAATATAATTAATATTATTAAAGTTACACTTGTTTTAACTTTAATAATTTCACTTAAATCATTAAACCCTTGATAATTGCCAATATCAATTCATGGGAATAATATATCCACTCTCCAAATATAGATATGATGCCAACTGATCACCCGGGTGACTTACTATAAAAAGTAAGTCTGAGCAAAGCATTCAAGTGACTTATGAAAAAAATAGTAAGTAGTAAGTCTGAGCAAAGCATTCAAGTGACTTACGAAAAAAATAGTAAGTGTGAATCAAAGTGTCCTGAATGATCTCTAGAAGGCACACCACGAATAAAATAGGACACTGAGCTGAATAATACTGAAATAATCACCAAAATTTGGGGACATTATAGTCCTAATAACAATTTATTAGGTGATTTGAGTTTTTTACACCAACACCCTGCCTTTAAGTGCAACATCAGGAGTATGATGATATGTAAAGATGCAGTGATGATGTAAGAACACACCTTGGTTTACAAACAATTCTTTAGCACCTTTCTATCTAGCTTTCCAAGATTTACGGTTCAGATATTATGTCAAACATTTTACATGCATAGGACAATAAGAGGTTTCTGCTGAAGTTTATTGCTTTAATATAAACATCCACATAGCATTCGAAATAACCTTGACATTTTTATTTGAAATGGAGAATGATAGATTGAATGAACATCAGATAACTAACAATATTCAAATTACACTACTGCTGTTTATATGACAGAAGACACGGGTAAATACAATAAAACGTGACCTCAACACCTAGATAGCAGTAATAAATATTTTAAGTGAACCATACCTCTAACAGTCCCTGTTCTCATGCCACGATCTGAAGAGAAAGATAACAGCAGTTGACTGTCCAATGCCTTCCTAATTGAATGTTTCTTGCCTGGCAAAAAGCTTGCCCTTTAAACACCAAAGAACGCACCAGCAATATAAAGTTTCAATTACCAGCGGGATGTCTAAAAAAATCCAATCTTCAACAGCAATCTCTGCAAATTCTTAGCAAAGTTCCAGTCTGAATGAACTCAGTATTTGCTGCTTTCAAGTATTATCACTTGCCATACAACTTCAAGACCCAGAATTACTCCACGCCCGCTCTATATTTCACACCTTCACCAAACAGCTCAAACTGAACTTATACACATCATAATGCAGAATGAATGGGGGATACTCAGCATAAACTCTTTCTACTCGCCTTATACTGCTCAGATTAGCATGTCAGGCATAGTATTTATCCCCGTGATTTGATTTACCTTTTCCATGATCAAGCAGCATCAAGCACCAACCTTTTTCTCATCCATGACTGGGGCCTCAATTGGCACTTGGGATCAAATCACAATTTGACTTGCTGTGGAAATGTCTCCTACTTATCAATAGACAAGTACTTGTGCTGCTGCCCCTCTTTCATTGCATTCCCACGTGTCATCCGTGTGCCCACTCACTTCCAATACAATCCAAAATGGACAAACAAAGCCTGCGCCCAGCAATGTTTGATATGAACAATAGATCTCTTTTGTCTTTTCCAGTCCGCGATGCCACAAAATGCCAAGCCTAAATCAACGCTGACTTCTTCAGAAGAACCTTAAGGGCCCGTTTGGTTGAGGGGTGGAATTGGAATTGAACGGGAATTGGCATTTCCGAATTTCCAAAATGTTCAATTCCCTGTTTGGTTCCAAAATTAAAAATTGGAATAGGGTTATGCGAATTCTAATTTTGGGCCTTTTTGAGCATTCCACAATTCCCCC
>MU224334.1:619063-666336 GCA_018584345.1 Thuja plicata | reverse complement strand
ATTTAGAATCTCAGTCTTCAGATTTAAAAAATGGAAGTACTAATCCATCGCTTAAGCATATACTTAAATGTCTAATACACAGGTAAAGAAACTAATTAAAATATTGTAATCACAGAGAAGTCTAAGTTTTAAGAATTTTTTTTTGTACCCATAAAAAGAAATTTGAAACGAACTTGGAAATTTTTTTATTTTTTTTTCAAAAAATTACATCGTACGGTAAAAACTGAAACCTACTAGGCAACTTCTTATCGGTATAAAAAAAAAAGTGAAACTTTGCATGTCAATTGTCAAAAAACTAGGGTAACGGGAATGGGTAAACTAAGGAATCAGGGATCTTCATCTTCCCTTTCGTCTGAGTAGAATTTTCCAGAGAGGATAATCTCTGAGAATTCATCAAGCCATGTGTAGTCTGACTCGTCAAATTCATCAAGGTAAAACCATTTCCGAAGAAAATCCCTCCCAAGTCGTGCCCATTTCTTGTGTCGCATTAGTTGCTCGTCATTGAGGTTCAACAGAAAGGGTTGTCTGGCCACATTACTGCCCGGCACCAACAGCTTGTGTATATCTCTTGGCCAAGGGATCCCCACCCCTAATTCCGCAAAAATAGCAACATTGACATCGTCCTTCAGGAATTTCTCTTTAAAAACCTTCCTCAATAGCATCAGCATATCCACCTTCTGTCCTCCGAGGTTGAGGAGAGACGCAAAAAATTGGGATGTAATGTCCGTGTAGACGTGGTATCTGTCGACATTCTCAAGGAACTCTCAACCCAATAACATCAACACAACAGAATTTATAAAAGACTCACCACCAACCTCCGTACAAACAGAAGTGGGGATTTCTTCCAAGACATTGCCCAAAAAGGACCTCTGGTCATCTAGGGATGTGCATCTCAAACGGATTGGTGTATCCATCTTTAATTCTCGAAAGCCTAAAGACCTAAAAACCTAAACCTTAAAACTAGAAGCACAATTTCTACCACCGGCAGCTCTGACTCTTAATCTACCAAAAGAAAAATGAAGAAGAAAGAAACCAGATTCTCTTTTCAAGTTACGAGTTACAAGTTGCAGTTGCACTATCCACCGTCCACGTCAACAAATAACCAGTAGTAATCAACGATCATGGTTACGCTGCACTTTTTAAGGCTTGATACGTGTCATCATTCCGGTGACTTCCTGCAGAAGTTGGTTTCCTTCCAAAATTCGGCCCAAAATTTAATTTCAGTCATTGATCTATGATGATCAAATGGTCTCAAATAATACATTTAACAATATCTAATTAGGTTATGTGTCCAATGTGTGATCAGTTATATTCACAACAAATAAAAGCTATATTCGATGGACGTTGCATTAATTACTATGTTACATGTCATTATTCGAGTGACTTCTTGGAAAACTTTGTGTTTCCTTCACGAAATTGGGCCGAGATTAAACCTCAGCCATTGATCTAGGATAATCAAACGGTCTCAAATAAGACATTTAATATTAGTTGGCATTAGCCCACATGACGCATTGACGAGTCCCATCTTTTGAAAATCGCCAAATAAAATATTTATTTTTCCTTCACAAGACAATAATTCGCCTCATATATTATATTTTTTCCCCCCATTAATTTATAATTCGCCAGGATTTTATGGAATTTTCATTTGGGAGGGAAAAAATTGCCTATGCCTTTATATTATTTTCCTAATTTGAAAAAAAAATTTGCCATCATCAATAAAAAAAATTCCCTAAATTAATGTACGATTTGCCAGGATTTTACACTTTTTCCTAGGAGGGGGTTTCTTAAAGTTATCCCTGCCTACAAAACATGCAAGTTCTCTCCTCCCAAGCCTCTTTGGGCTCTTAAATACACTTTCTCCACATGCTCCCCGGTTGGGTTGAACTCTTGAATGTAGTAAGTCTTTTTTCAACCAATGTTATTAGTCCACGTGGCACTCTGAAACTTCTCTATGACAAACTTATTTATGTCCACATTTGTATTAGGACACTCATGTAGCTTAATACTCCATTTATTCAACCACTTTTTATTTTGCTTCATCCATGTTTTCTTTCTACGAATAAGATCCTCATCCTTCACAATTTTTGGCCAATGTTGGCCGTGCATGTTTTCAACTTCCTTTAAGTAGCTAAGAAACTGCGTTATCGTTGATGCCTCCAAAAAAAAAGTCCCAGCTTTCGCTAAAAGAATATCATAAGGTATAGAGGTCTTAAATTTGAGATTGCTTGCGATTAGGTGCTTCTGAATTGTCTCTAGCTGCCTCCAACCACAGTTTGACATGCTGCCACCCCAAACCTCGCAACCATAGAGAACCACCGGCATGACCAGCAAACCGAAAAGAGTCTTCTTGGTTTTCCAATCCCAGAGTTCAATCAATCTGCATCTGTTCTAGAGTAAATACAAGGCTTTCCAATCACCCTATATCCTTTTCGCTTGACATGTCTCCCAACTGAGTTTATAATGGAAATCAATCCCAAGATACTTGTATTCTTTCTTAATTTCCAACGGGATTCCTTCAAAACGGAATGTAATATGTTTTTTTTTCTCCTTAAAGAGAAAACAATGATTTTGGTTTTGAAAATGTTCACTTGCATCCCAACCTCCTGACAAAAGTACTTTAAGACCCTTAAATGATCTCTTAACCCTTGAGTCATTTTTTATATTAAAATAAGATCATCAACATACAAAAGAAGCTTCACCACATACCTTGCCAAATGAACACCTTCGCCATCTATTTTGTTTAAGCAAAGTCTCTAATTTTATCAATGTATAACCCAAACTAGGTTGGGGATAATGGACATCCCTGCTTAACACCAATGTCACTACCAAAACATTTAGACATTCCTTCATTAGTTCTGATTTTGGCTCTAACTTTGTTGTATAAGTTGTGCACTGTCGCTCTAAAGTCGTCAAGGATACACAATTCCTCCATTTTGTTCCATAGCTAGTCCCTAGGGACTGTATCAAAGGCTTTCTTAAAGTCTACAAAGCAACAATAAGCTTCTTCCCCCTGATTATCCCATATTTTCTCTATTAAATGTTGAAGAGTGATGCAATAGTCAATGGTGGAATGCCTTGGTCTGAAACCTGATTGTCTTCTTCCCTGTTTCCCATCACTTTCTACCCAACTACTGATTCTGTGTTCTATCACACTCTGAAAAAGTTTGCCGAAAAGGGGGTTGACCATAACAGTGCAGTAGTTAGATGGATTATTGATGTCACCACTTTTAAAGTGGGGAATAACCACACTAGTTGTCCAATCCACTAGGAAACCATCGGGATGGCACGGTTGAAGATTCATTTTATGTGAGGCGCAAGGATTTTCCTTCCCATTTTAAAAATTCAACTTGCAGCCCATCAATATCACTCGCTTTACCACTTGCCAATTTCTTTATCTCTAGCTTGATATCTTCAACCGTCAAGAGTTTCTCTGATGTATTCACGATGGGAGGAAAGTTCTTCTCATGTGGAAATTCATAGAGCAACTTTGCATATGCAAGTCATTGAGCATCCGTAATAGTGTTCTCAATTTGTTTTCTCTCTTACTGCAGCCCTTTCCAACACTTTTTGGGATCATGTTTTCCAAGAAATATTAATTATTTCCTTCTAGCCTTAACATACTCTTCTTTTCTTGCTTGAATCAATTTTGTGTACCACTTCTTGAGTTCTTTGCTTGTGTCTTTCCCTTTTATAGATCTCTTAGTTGCCTCACATTCGTCATCATACCATGGATTTGCTGGAAAAGTATTAGTAGCCCTCTTTCTACTACACGATCTTTTACATGCATTTAATGCCTTGTGGATTATAGAAATCAGCAAGCTACTATTAACATACTCACATTCCTCATTAACCTTGTCACCCACCAAGAGGTTATTCATTTCATGAAATTGTTGCTCAAGCACCGCATTGAAGATGTTCTTGTTCTCTGAATTTAAGAGGATTTTGTCTTTGTTAGCTGCTTTCTTTTGCATGTGGAAATCTTGTTTATTGTGTGGGTTGTTTGAAGCAAAGTCCAACTTGACAAGTAGAGGCATGTGATCAGAATTCATGTCTATAGGACAATCACCAATTTTGAACTCAAGCACTCTAGCTGTAAGGCTTTGTGAACAAATTACATAGTCAACCACAATCTTCCCATTGTATGTTTTGCTTGTGATAGCCCCAGATTTGGTCAACCTCTCATCCCGATGCAAATAACCAAACCAAACAAACTACACAACCCCAATAATTCTAATCCAAAATGTAAGACACCTCCATTACCATCTTCTGAGCCTCTTTTCCAAGATTGATTGTTGCCCTCTTCCAACCATAGAGGAATATTCTCTCCTTTTTCACTATCAATCGGCTGTAGGGATTGATTATTACTTATCCTAGCATTGAAGTCCCCAACTAACATTATGTCACCAATGGTGTTGAGCACTGAAAATATCCTTTTTCAATGATACATACAGATCTTCCCTATCTAAATTTTGCCTCTTATAGAACTTAGAGTTTTGTGGGGCAAAGAACATGTAGCCACCCTAAAGGTTATCTCATTCACTATAATTTGCAGCCAAATATATTGTTTATTTGGGTCTTCCTTTTCAAATTTTACAATGTCATACCACTTCTCATGTATAAGCATTGTAACCCCACCATGCCCTTTACCTGTATCATTCCCTTTATTTCAACCTAAAAATTTACTGTAGCCTTCAAAATCTAGTACCTACAACCATCATGTTCGTGCATTTCTACCAAAATGATAACATCATTTCCCTCTACTATGGGCCCCACCCCAAGACCTCTTCTCCAAGGATAACCTTTACAGTTCCAACTCACAATATTTAAGTAGTCATCTGGGGCCCCAAATAGCTATTTATCCTTCGAGAAATGCTCACTAATTTGTGCTTTCACATTCTTCAGCCAAGCCCGTTTCCCCTCATTTCTTGTTGTTTTTACATTTTCCCACTCTTTCTTTTGTTCTTCTTGCTAGGAAAGCATTAGATATTCATCTAGATATAAATGTGTGCCTCTAAGTAGCCTTCTATTTCTAAGGATCATAATCATATCCTCTACATTTTCAAGGTAACTCATATGTGTTTGTCTCTCCCTCCATCTATCTTCTTACCAATCATATTTATTTTTTGAATACCCCTTGCCCACTTCAATTGATCTCTAAGAAAGTCCCTTGTGAGGGTGTCAGCTCTCTTTTTTTCTCCGAAATCTTTCACTCCTTTGATAATAATGTTTAACACTTTTCTATGCTTATCTTGTTCTACTTTTATTTGTATTTTGACTTGTTCAATCAATCCATTTTGTTTGTTTGTTGATCTATTAACAACTTGAGACCAAGATTTGGCTTCTTCTATGTGTGCCCTTAGTTGAGACTCTTTAAATTCCATATCAGCTAAGGCTGATTGAATTTCTTTTATTTGTGTTGTGTCCTCTCATTTCATTAATTACGACTCCTTACTTCTAGTTTCTCTCCATTGCTCCAATTTTTTTTTTATGGTTTCTAGTTCTTGGTGTCCTATCTCCATTTTGATATGCATGCTTGAGATTTGTTCCTTTAGAATGTTGTTTTCCCTTTCTATTTCTCTTGTGTACTCTATCACTTCATACGCTTTATTCTCTTCTTCCCAATTCCTTGCTTCTATGACCTCAGGCCTCTTTTTTATGTCCATGAGCTCCTCTACATATAGTTCTGAAGACCACGTTAGTGAGGTTGAATTTGGGTTGTAGAATACTTTTCTATCTAGTTTCTCCTTAGTGTTGTCCACTTTATTCATTGTGTCTTTTTCTCCTTGATGCGCAAATGACCTGAAGTTCTTTCTAGACTCGGGTTGCTCTTGAATCCTCTCAGTTTCCTTCTCTTTCTTCCCTGTTTTCTCCCCTTTAGTTTGGTCAATCTCATTTGAGATTTCATTCACACGTGGTAAAATCATTGAAAAACACTTCTTATGTAATTGTTGTAACTTTCGGATCTACCTACATCTTAAAATACCTTTGTATTGTTTCGCTTACTAGTATCAGTCTTTCATTTGTATTACATGCCTCCTTTTGAAGAAAATCTAGCATGACTGTCTCCCAAACCCCTGCTGAACATTTTGTAGTGGTCATAGATCACGGTGTTGCATGCATGTATGTCTGCTTACAACCCTCCTGATATAGAATGTTCAGCATTAGACCCAACAACAGAGGATTGGTGTTAAAACTGACACCTTCCAATTTGTTTGGTTGAAAGAAAATTTTATTGCCCGCTGGAGTATGAGAACCATAAAAATTTGGGTCATGACAGAGCATTGCAAGACTCCTCTTTGACTCATTCTGATGGAGTACCATTGTATAAAGTGTCAAGTGTATTTTATGATAAAACTGGTTCTATGTGTTGTGCCAGATGTGGTTTGTGTTCAACCCATATTTGTTTTAGTTTGTAAGGCTTGTTTATATAATTTTGGAATGGGAAAGTAGACAAATGCGTTGATATGGAATAAAATAGAAAGGAGCAGAAGGGTCTGACACAACAAATCCATTGATAGTGGAGCCCCTACCACATGACATTGTTGTGTAGCCCTTGTTGTGGACCCGACAAATGCTTTGGACGTGGAGTGAAATGAGACCCTGCACCCCCACCCTCTGTCTGCAATCCGCTCTGCTCGGTCCTTTGTTGCCTGCCAAATCATAGCTCGCCTTCCTTCGATCTGATGGAAGTTATGAATAAAATGTTCTTTGGAAAAATGGTGTAGTTAAGTATTTATTGAGTTTATCATCTATTATCATGTCATTTCCTAATTGGATATTATACTCTTGAGCTTTAGCCAATCTTTTGATCCTACTAGATTTGATTAAAAAGGCAATATTTAGTCCTAATAAATTAATGAAACAACTCAAAAGGATCTTAGGAGGAGGCTTTAGAGTAGTATTGATACTCCTAACGAGGCAATTGTATCTTGCGACAAATTTAAATATCGACTTATTCATATCTTTCTTTATTCTTGAGAGTTGTGCTAACCAAAAGTGAGTATCCTTTTTTTTTGTTTCAAAGAAGTCAAAAAAACTTAATGAATGAGCATCCAACTAGGCTTAAATCCCATGACAAGATGATGAAAACATTTTGTTGCACCTCTAACTAAGGTTTTGACAGAAAGAATTTCAACATCCTCGTGGGACACTCCAAAAGTACTACAAGCAACAGTAAAGGCTGGAACATACTAGAATGGATGTTGTGTGCCATCAACATGAAATTTGGAAGATCCATTTCATAAACCTTACATGAAATCATGACAGACATCAAATGCCAAAAATCCAATGTTGGTTCCCCACAATAAAGAATTGGAGGTGGCTCATTAATTGTTGGCATTAGCAATGTTCCAATCACCCATTGTTTGCAATTTTTCTTTTGTCCAATGCAAATAATATCTCAATAAGTTCAAGAACAATTGGAAAAGAAAATTCACTTTAAGATGCTTGATTGAGTGTTTGTAAGATAGGAATAGCGAGATTTTAATCTGAGTGAATAAAACAAACTTTACCACTACAATGTAGACCTTTTAAGTTTTTTTTCTCACAATAGGCATAAAAAACTATTAGCATATTAATTTTTCCCTTTTAAGAGAATATGTAAGGTTGAACCTTTCTTCAAATTGTAAGGCTATACTCCAAGCTATAGACAGAATACATAGTTATTAACACTTTGCAATATTCTTTGTGGCACGGATGTGAGGAAGGTTGCACTAGTGAAATAGCTTAAATAAATTTCTGCCTATCTTTTGGTCTATTGAATGAACACAATACTTGAAATGGTTTTTTCCCACACAATATTTTATATGTTCATATGACCCAGTAACAAGAATTGAACTTAACAACCATACACCTACTCATTACCTACACAAAAACCAACAAACAAATACTAACAAAACTATAAAAAGAATAATGACTTTGATAGATGACAATGAACAACTCAAGGATGAAACCAAAGATCTATGTACAAACCTGCAATTTAGGCAAGTAATTAGATTTTATCAATGCATTTAGCTTGATGTTAACTACCTAATTTTAATCTACTTGGAAACACAACATAAATTCAATGTAAGAGCCCTTATGGTTCTTCGGTTTCCAAACTTAGCAAATGATGAAATTGTTTTATGTGTTTTGCAAATATATGTACTCTTTTTGTATTTTTTCAAAATAGAGGTGCAACTCCTATTGAAAACAACATTGTTAGCTCTGCAACTCCTTTGCAACTTTCTTACCCATTTTGAGTTTGATTTCATGTTGGCTTCGGCCTGCGCTCTGCCGGGGAATCCGGGGAGCACGGAGGCTCTTTGTCCGGACCTGTTCCTAGTGTTGTCTCGTAGGGATGGTAGAGACTATTGTCCTGACTATACGGCTGAAGGTGCGTCGGTTGTCTTAGTGTTGGATGATTCCTCTCATTTGCGGAATCTGGCAAGTGGGGAATCCCTATTGTCTAGCCCCAAGATAGTGGGGGAGGACAAAGAGAACTTGTTGGGGGGTTGGAAGAAGGCGATGTTGGGAAAAGGGTCTCCTGACGCCCCTGATACTCCTGAATGTTTCGTAGGTGAGTTTGGCCCAGATATTTTTGTCCCTCATGGGGTGGTTGAAGGCATGTCTGCCTCTCTTCAACTTTCTCTTGTGAGGAGGTTTGTTGCTTTCAGGCCCACCATTGATATGGTTCATCGGTGGTGTGGTGCCAAATGGAAAGTTAAAGGGACCCTTTCTGTCTCGGCAATGCCTAGGGGCTTGTTCCTTTTTAGATTTAACGCTGAGGCAGACTATACTTTTGTCTCCACAGGAAGCTGGTGCTATGGGAAGCACGCTCTGCTCATGGAGAAATGGAAGCCAGGTTTTAACCCGGAGGTGGAGCTTCATAAATTTGTGCCAGTGTGGGTCTGTCTCCCAGGGCTTCCCCTGGAATTCTGGGCCGAAAAGGTGCTCCGGTGGATTGGGAACTCATTTCGGCATTACGTGGCAACATACTCTATTACTGTGCAAAAGATGAGGCTAGTGTTTGCAAGGTTCTGTGTTAATGTTACTATGAATAATCCCCTCCCTAACTTTGTGATGTTAAAATCCAAATGGGGTAGTTGGAATCAAGCCATTGTTTATGAAAATGTCACTATCCATTGCCAGATGTGTGGTAAACATGGTCATGTTGTGACAGACTGTAAGGTAAGCCCTAGGATTGAGGACCAAATTCCTGAGAGTCTCCCTTCACTAACTCTGAATGAGGCTAGTATTTTGGGGGATCAGTTGGGAGGAACGAAGTTGGCGATGGAGGCCCAAGGCTCCCCGAAAGGGGAAATCCCTCTTGCTATGGAGGTGGAGATTAAATTTAATACTAAGGATAAGGAAGGAGGAGGCAAGGATAAAGAGGAGGAGGAGGAAGCTACTCTGGAAGGAGAGTTGGTTGAGCTACTGGGGAACATCTCCAACTCTTACAGGGAAAGCCCAAGATAAGAGAAAAAAAAGGAAGAAAATGGTTACGTGAGTAAGGTTCAATGGTCTGGAAGCAAGCAGACAAAAGGAGAAGCTGGTGAAGAGTGCAATTTAAACGGTTGGGGGAGATTTTTTTTTTCCTTCCCAAAGTGGGGTGGTAAAAGAAATGGAAAATTCAAGGCCGACCCCTTCGTCGCCTTCGATTAGTGTTCTAGATTGGTCGGAACCTAAAAGGAAAATAGAGGGGGTAAGAAGGTTGATGAGGGCATTGATACCAAAAAGAAGGCGGAAGTGGGAAACGATGCCAAAGTTGGTCACCCCACAACGAGAGCAGTGAGAGCAAAAGAAGCAACAAGGGCAATTGCCAGTGGGCGGAAATTAACCCTAGAAGACTCCCAAAAAAGTAAAAGATGAAGTTCCTCTCTTGGAACATGAGGGGCATGAATAGCCCTCAGAAACAGTATGCTCTAAAGAAGTATATCTTAGATTTGAAATTTGATGTGGTTCTAATCCAGGAGGTTAAGATTAAGTATCAAAACTTTGCTCTTCTCGTGGACAAAATATGGCCTGGTGCAGCCTTTCACTATAGTGAAGTTGTTGGGGCCTCTGGTGGGGTGGCTACTCTCTGGAACCCGAGTAAGTTATCTGGGAACGTTGTGGCTTTTTCTCATAACTTCCTTGTTGTGTTGTTTACTTGGAATAATGTCTCCTGGTACATGTATAATATTTACGCTCCTAATGTTAGAAGTGACCGAGGTTAGATTTGGGGAGAAATTACTAACCTCATATCGGCTGATCAATGTTATCCCATCATGTGTGTGAGTGATTTTAAATGGGGGGCACCCAAGATTATTCGGAGAGTATGCAGGAGCTGGTGGACTTCATGAGGAACAATGACTTGGTGGATATCGATTTGCAAAGAATGGTTTTCACCTGGTCCAACAATAGAAAGGGGAAGCAACTTATCCAGGTTAGACTGGACAGATGGATGTTATTGGGTGGGTGGGATATTGCTCCTTTGGTCAGCCTTTCTCATCTTACGAGGATGGTTTCCGATCACTCCCCCTTGATTCTTGACTGCGAGGAATGGAAAGGGTGTGGGCTACGACCCTTCCGCTATGAGATTATGTGGCACTCCCACCCTGAATTTTTGGACTGTATTAAAAGATTGTGGAACACTCCTATTCAGGAGACGACCATGTTCAGAATCTCTGAAAAATTACACTTAATCAAGATGGAGGCCCAAAGGTGCAGTAAGTCCAAGTTTGGGGACATTTTTCAATGCAAAAAGGATATTGAGGAGAAGCTTAAGCACTTCTAGGAGGAAATGGCCTTAGGAGTCTCCTCCTAGAATGATCATTGTGAGGAGGAAGGCTGGCGGAAGAAATGGAAAGAAAACCTTCAGAGAGAGGAAATATACTCGAAGCAAAGGTTGCGAGTCTAATGGCTCAAGGAAGGTGATCGAAATTCGGTCTTTTTCCACAGGTCAGCCTCCATTCATAAAAGAGGGAATATCATTAAATCCTTAAATGTTGGAGGGAATCAATTGCTAATGGAGGAAGATGACATTGGTAAATATGTTGCTGAGTTCTTTCAAGATACTTTTAGATGCCCGGTTTGGAGGGGGACGAATATTGTCACTGATAGACTCCCGGAGGCTATCCCGACTATCATTAACGCAGAGGAAAATGAAGAGTTGTTGTCCCAGGTCTGAGAGGAGGAGGTCAAAAATGTGGTGTTCTCTATGGGAGCTTATAAATCGCTTGGACCAGATGGCTTTCCCCCAACTTTCTTCCAACATTTTTGGGAGATTATTAAGTATGATCTTGTTCACACAACCTGAGATTTTGTTCGAACTAGTAACATCCTGAAAAAAATCAACAACACCTATATTGTTCTGGTACCTAAAGTTCAGGACCCTTAGTGCATGGGTGACTTCCGCCCCATAAGCCTTTGCAATACTTTCTATAAAATCCTTTCCAAAATCATCACCAACAGAATCAAACTCCTGCTTGGCAAAATCATTAATCCCAACCAAAAGGGGTTCCTGTCGGGTAGACAAATTTTAGATGCGGTTATTACCTTCCATGAGATCATTCATTCCATGGATAGAGACAAGAATGATGGAATGGCGCTAAAATTGGATATATCTAAGGCGTGTGATAATGTTTTCTGGGACTTCTTGTATGAGGTGCTTAGAAAATTTGGATTTCAAGAAGGATTTATTAAAATCATAAAGGTGGCGGTGGAAACGATTGACTTTGCAGTGTTGGTCAATGGTGCACCTTGGGGGTCTTTTAAGTCGGAGAGGGGATTGTGTTAAGGGGACCCCCTCTCACCCTATCTGTTCTTGTTGGTTGCGGAGGTGCTGGCTCGGAACCTGCTGAAGTTGGAAGGAAATGGATCTATTGCTAGTTTTAAACTAGCCTCCACACTTTCTCTGGAAGTTATCCAACATTTTGTGGATGATACGTTCCTTTTTGGAAAAGCTTGTATTAGAGAAGCCAGAGAATGGAAAACTCTACTGAATTCCTATACGGTGGCTTCTGGTCAAGTGATCAACTATTGTAAAAGTAAAATTTATTTCTTCAATGTTGAACAAAGAACCCAACTGAAGATTGTGGAATGTCTTGGTTGTATGGGAGCGGTGCTTCCCGACACCTATATTGGGCTCTCACTCATGGTGAAGGAGGTATCAAACCAGTTTTGGAACACCATTCTAGAGAAACTGCAAAAAAAACTGACTGGTTGGAAAGGGAAGGTTCTTAGCAATGCGGGGAAACTTCAATTGTTGTTTGCAGCCCTTCAAGGAATACCTATTTACTTCCTCTCTCTTTTCAAAATTACTAACAAAACGACAAAGAAGCTGGAGAAAATTCAGAGAAATTTTCTATGGACGGGGGTGGAGGAAAAAACAAGAATGAACTTGGTCAGCTGGGATACGGTTTGTCAACCGAAACTGTTGGCAGACTAGGAGTGAGGAAAATGAAAGACCTAAACAAGGCTTTGATAACCAAAATGGGTTCGCAGCTATTTAGAGGAACCTCTGGATGGAGTAGAATTATGAAAGCCAAATATTTTAATGATGCTGCCCAATTCCCGTATGGCCATAATTTTCCCTTTGGCTCTAAAATTTGGAATTTTATTGCTAGAAGCAAGGGAACTCTATTTAGGGGGTTGAAATGGATGGTTGGTAATGGTTCTCAGATTAGTTTCTGGGAGGATTGGTGGGTGGGTGATAAACCGCTAGGGTGGGAAAAGTATGGTCTCATTAAGGATAGAATGATTTCTCATTTCATAAGTAAAGTTAGTGATTACATTTCTCAAATAGGAAATGGAAAAATCTGGCAGATGCTTATCTTGTCGGGCCCAAGTTCCTCTTTACATGAATGAGATTCAGAAGCTTCTGGAAGGCATTAGGATCCCCCTCTCTCAAGTTGAGGAAAAGGTTGTCTGGTGTCATAACAAGTCAGGGGAGATCACGGTGAAATCTACGTATTTAACCAATTTAAAGATGGTGGCAGATAAGAAAATTTGGGGAAAGGTTTGGATACCTCAATTGATTCCTAAAATCAATTTCTTATGGTGGACGATGCTACATGGTAAAATTCTTACGCTGGATAGCCTCCAGAGGCAGGGAGTTCAGCTGGTTAATAGATGCGTTATGTGTAAAAATCAAGTTGAGACTATTAACCATCTCCTTATCCATTGTCCCTATGCGTCAATGGTGTGGTCCAAAATGATGAGCAAAATGCAACTGGATTGGGTTTTTATGGAGACTGTTGACCAATTTGTTTGCAATTAGGGTCACTCTTTGGCACACCCACTTAATAATCTACTTTGGAGAATGTTACCTCCGCATTTTTGTTGGATTCTATGGAAAGAAAGAAATAATCAGGTGTTTAGAGGGGAGGAAACTGATGTTGAGGGGATGGTGAGAACGACTGTGAATCTGTTGAAGGAAAAACTTGAAACCTGCTGATGGAAAATTCCTCAATTCCCCCCAAGGAGTTAGATTGTAAACTGGCTAAGGTCTGGCAGCTTCCTTCTTCCTTCTCTGCTTTTGATTGCTCCAAGGTGGTTGCAAGGAGAAATACCAAGTGGACCCCCCCGGAGGAAAATTTCACCAAATTGAATTTTGACGGGGCCGCCTCTAATGGAACTGTTGTTGGCTAAGGTATTACCAGAGACCACCGCGGGCAGATGATCATTGCTTATGCGGTTCATCTTGGGATGAGTTCTAACAATGTGGCAGAAATCTCTGCCTTGTTTTGGGGCCTGAAGGTGGTAGTTTCCGCGGGAATTAAAAAGCTGATTATCGAGGGTGACTCAAAAATCGTGATAGAGATGGTCAAGGGAAACTAGAGATCTAGTTGGAATATGTCCAATCTGTTGCAGGACATCTGGTCGTTGCTCCCTAGGCTGGATGAATTTCAAACTTCAACACATTTACAGAGAGGTAAATGTTGTTGCAAACACGTTGGCTGCCATAGGTCTTGATATGCAAGGTATTAGGTGCTAGAGAAATTTGAATTCGCTAACAAAGAAAATTGTTTTGCTCATGGAGAATGAAAGAAAATTAAATCATGAAGCACGTGGATGACGCTGATAAGACAAGAAAGGCGGCTTGTAGTTTTACGAGACACAACGCAAATTCAAACTTTAAAAGTGTAATGGGAAAGAAAATCAATTTTAGTATAATGCTGAAAAGATGGGCTTTTAATTCCTATTTGGGAAAAAGTATGAGCACTTTCAAAAACAACACTAATGTGGGGATTGGCACGGGTCTTTGAAGCTCTGATAAGATGGTCGAGCTCTATTGGCATTTTAAACTCAAGATTTGCAATCGTTTCCCTTCACACGATGGCTTTGCTCTCATTTCGGCCACCCATGTGATTAGTACCTGCTGGTTACAAAACAATACTGCATCAGATTTTATTCATAACTGGTTCTCCGTCATATGCTTCGTAGTTTATCTTTGCTGGGTGTTCTGCGATTTTTTCTGGGCTCTGGTGAAGGTTGGTATGTGTGGTGGTAGAATGGGTGGGATGTCTCTGGAGACTCAAGAGGAGGAGCTTTTTGAGCACAGTTTAGAAATGGGTGGCGATATGATCCATGTGGAGCCCTCTAAAATTGAGGATGGGTTCCTCAAAAACTGTTGCGTGGTTACATACTTGAAGGAGGGAGGCTTTTATCCATACATGGAAGCCATGGAGGGTAGTGATAACTCATTTTGATGTAGCTGGTGAATTCTTGGATGGATCGTAAGGTAACCATAAATGACATAACATTCGAAGTCAATGAAGAGGTTATTTCCCAAGCTACGGGTCTCTCCACTGATGGGAGAAAATGGAAGAAGGTTATGAAAAGCAGAGATGATTCTAGCATGAAAAGAGTTTTCAAGAAATCATAGAATCTGGTCTAAATTCATGGGGGCTTCAAACAGGAGGTGCTGCCTGATCCCTAGAATGAGGTATGCCTCATTCTGATGAAATACCTTACTCTTGAAGGCCATTTTGGCACCTGTTATAACTACCACTTCCCTCTGCTCAACCACTTTCGCTATAATGATACTATTTCCTATCCTTTCTACCTGTTGCACTCTCTTGAGGCTTCAGTGTTGGATGTGAGAGAAAAGATAAAGTCCAAGCAAAATTATTGCATTCTTCACTAAGGCTTGATTCTGCGTCTTTATAATTTTCACCTTGATTTATGCCCTCCTAGAATTGTCACTCTGTATGATATTAACACTCCCTTTGCTAATGCTCCTAAAGAGTTAATGGCTTCTCATTCTAACCCCACCTCATCCTCCAAAATGCAAACCCCTGTGCGTAATAAACCCAAGAAAGATAAAATGGGTCCGGCGGGAGGAACTCAAATCGACATTGATTCAGAGGAGGAAGAAGATGAAAATGAAAGTAGGAGGAGGTCCCACATAATTGCCTCTAACACTCGGTATAAGAAAAAAGTTGTCAGGAAAAGGTATCTGGAAGAAGATGAGGAAGAGGGGGACTCGGAGGAGGAAGAAGAGAAGAAGAAAGGAAGTAGCAGGGATAATAAGAAAGGGAAGAAAATTAAGAAGGATGAGGACAACCTTGACAAAGATATAGACAAAGTCTCCATGGATTGTGCCGAGAAAAGCCAGGAATCGTCCCAGATTTTGGCAAGTTTCAAATTACCCACAATTGATTTATCTAAAAAGAAGTTGTTTGATTGAAAGCATTCAGAGTCACCGCTTACGACTACCTCGTCCTCTGGTCCTCAGGTGATGTCAGATACTAAGAAGGAAACCAGGGGTAACAAGGACGAGGCCCTGGAGGAAAGCAAGGTGGAGGCTGAGGGTAAGGTTGAAGCTCAGGGTGACCTTATCCAAATGCATAAGACTGTTAACCAACTTCAGACCCCCTTTCAGGATTTTGTCTCCAAAAAGGACCTTCGGGAGGTTAAGGAGGAAATTAAAGAGCTAGGAGAAAGTTTCAACATAATTACTGGGTTCGTGGTCAAAGTCATACATTCAGCGGCGATGACTCTCCAGCTGCTGCACATGGAGAAAGCGAAGACCTCAGGGGAGGTTCAAAATGATGGGGTGCTTTTCCAATTCCTTACAGAAGATTGGCTCAAGCTAATGCTAATGGAGGGGGTAAAAACCCCAAGTAGTTTTTTGTTCCTTTTTTTATGCTTGGTTTCGTTAGCTGTTTTTGTTGGTTGGTCGTTTTGGGCCTGTTGGTTACTTTGTTTAATTCTTATGGTTGTATTACTGTTTCTTTCTACCTTGCTTTTGGCTTTTTAAACTTTGTTGATACTAACTTGCACAGTCTGGTTACCAACTTCGTGGTGAAGTTGGGGTCTGTTGGTGTTAACAGGCTGGTTACCAACTTCATGGTGAAGTTGGGGCCTGTTGTTTCTAGTTTCTGGTTTTTGATTTTCAAGGAAGGGATTGGCTGAGGGTCCGCTGACTCTGGTGGTGTGCTGGTAGTCTGCACTTCTCGTGCTGGCTGTGTTATTTTCGGGCCAGCCCCCTTGTTCTGGCTGCTTTTTTAATAAAAAACAATGCATAAACAGAATTATGAAAGAAAACTAATTAACTGCAACTATCAACTCATGTGAAAATTGACTGG
The DNA here is from genome assembly GCA_018584345.1 of Thuja plicata. NCBI lineage: Eukaryota > Viridiplantae > Streptophyta > Pinopsida > Cupressales > Cupressaceae > Thuja > Thuja plicata. Next base: position 649,783 of record MU224334.1, on the reverse strand, counting down.
GAATGTTTTAACAACATATTAAAGCTTTTTATTATTTCCAATAGACCAAATGATTACAAAATCATATTACAACATTTCGGAATTATTATTAGAAATTTAAAGAACCTGGTAATGAATCGATTTGGCACCCAAAATGAACCTTCCTCAATTTCACAATGATTTCTAATGAATGGTGTAACCTGGATGCGTCCTAACATATTGATAGTTGCATCCCTAGCTAAGTGTTTCTCCTAGGAAAACCCCATGTTCTTGACTGGGATGAAAACTAATGGCTGCAACAACATATAATCCACTAATAGATGCTTTTGAGATGACCTTTAATGGCTGCTAAGATCAATCTTCGGGTCTACAATAGGAAACTCTTCCAAACTCCTCAAACCCTTGATGAAATCTTCCACTTTTGTGCACAAAATGCCCTTCAAAAAGCTCAAATTTCTATGAAACAATGGTAGCAAACCATCTAGTAAAGTGCCACAAATAAATCCTTCAGGAACTTGTGAAAACATTTTCACCATTAAGCTCAAATTGGACTCCTGGTTGAAGCCCATAATCAACAATAATCTCAGCTGGACATGCATCAACAACAAAGTGATACAAAACTAATCTCTAACCCAAAGTTTTGAAATGTACCACAACAAACCAGTACAATGATTTTTCAATTTAATACAATCATAACTATGTATTTTGCATACCAAAGTGTTACTGTAGACTTGATACATCATCCAACAGTTACATGAACAACATGTATTTATCCATGTGGACACTTCCTAGATGACAAGTACAACTACTATATTGCAATTTCAACTGTTGCGACTGATATTTAGTAGTTACAGACATGGGGATTGCTATTCTGTGTGATCACAGACTTGTATGACCCTTGTATTCTTCATCCCAACCTTCACAGCTCAATTCTGGGCTCAACTAGACTCATATGGCATGAAATACTCTCACCAAATGATGCTAAATCACTAACAATATATCAAGATACTATAGCAATGCTACTGTAACACGACACTATAGCACATCACTGTAGCAACAAGAATCTTCCTTGAAAACTTGATTCAAACCCTTCTGACCATGTCTTTCAACAACGAGAAGAATGTTATTCATGAGGGTTTACATCCTCATAAACCTTTGAAGAAGAACTTCTCCAATATTTTCATTAATTTCTTATATTTCCAAGTATGCTGGAAAGAGAGCACTGCATTCCCTTTTATACAGTTTTCACATAAGCTCTCACTCTTGTCTCGTCAATGTGGGAGAAATGATAAAACATCCCTTTGTGATATCTCAAATGTGTGATAAAATAAAGGGGACCATTTAAATAAATATTTCCCACAAACTATAGTCTATGCATTAATAAAGTTAAATAAATAAATTTAACTTTATAAAAGACTTTAGTAATGCATTATAAATTATATCAACGATAAATAAATGATCATGTTGATATTAAACAATTTACTATTGACATACCACTGTACTGAAAGTCTAAATATGGCCATAAATAGTAAGTGTGCCCAAAACTGCCTTAGGACATCTCAAAATGAACTCCAACTGAAACTACCTAGGCCAATTTGTCTCAAAGTTCCTTTTATGTCATGATTAGCCTATAGGACCATGGGAAAATAAGCTAACGACAACATTGTGTTGTGAACTCTAGCGAGGGGACATTACACTTTCATAATGAATTCTATTTATTTTTTGAGTCCTTATATAATTCTCCCAATTAGTTCGATCCCCTTTGTGCTTTTTTAATTCCATTTCAAATCCATTTTAGGGTTGCATAGTAACTTTATAATAACTCTCCAATATGGGTGCCCAAAGGCAAGGTCACAATAAATGCTTTTTAATATCATTAAATGATATATATTATGTTCTCACATTGACTATATAAATTGTTTTAAATATTTGGCCCCATAAATCATATTCAATTAATGCACTTTTAAAGTCACTTAAATTGAGGGTCATGTCCCCATGTGCATAAAGTGACTTTATATATAATTTCTCTTCAATGATTAATTATTAATAAAGTCACCTTTATTAATAATTAAATAACATAACTTGCACAAATATCATTATTTCACTAAGTCAACTAAAAAATAAGACAACCACTACTATACCATGTATCTAGGTGCCCTACCAAAAATAATAACTCTGTAAATATGACTTACTATAAATAATTAGTCCCTGAATATCTAATCAACCAAATGGTGTCAAAGATTGACACTACAAACGTAGCCTTTTCAAGGTGCCTTGCTATAATTAGTAATTTTGACTTTTCTTGAAATAGACACTTACTATAAATAGTAAGTGTTCCGAAATGGGAATAAGCCTCCGCAATGCCAACTAGGACCCTCTAACAATCAGTCTTAGCTTACGAGGGCCAATAATAGGCTAATCCAATCATATAAACCATATCAATCATATAAACCATATCATCCCAAAAACGGGACATTACATTCAAGACAAACACATGTACCTAAAATAATCACTTGAACAATATTGTTAGCATCATAAGCAACATCAATACTCATTAAGAATTTTCAAGCTTTAAAGACTTTTTTATACTATCTTATACAGAGTTCTTAGTTATAAATAGTTCTTAGGATTCATGACATTAATGAATTTATCCATCAAAGGACTAGATAGAACTTAATGTTTGGTGAGCTAAGGATGAACCAAAACTTGGATCTTTTGCAGTTATTTCTCTTATATTTAAATTTTACTACAAGTTTCATCAACTCTTCCATACTTTTTAAACCAAATGAATACCTTCCTAGGTGCATTTGCGCTACCTAATCAAATTCAGCTCTCATTTCAAAATTGTTTATTGTAGATGCACAAGGTATAGATTATCTAGGCAACGATGCTTTGTTCTACAACTGCTACTTTTAATAGTTTCTACTTTTAATAGTTTCTTTCACTTGTAACGTCCCCAAAACTTGCCAAATTATACTAATAAAATTAGTTAGTCTAAAGTTGTTCAAATAAATTAATAATTAAACAAACAACTTTATTTTAATTAATTTAATTTTAAAAAGTGACTAAAATCAATTATATTATAAAAGCCGCTTAAATTATTAATTCCTCCACTTATTGGAGAAGTTACTTTTTGAGGGGAATTTAGAAGCTTCACCAGATTATTATATAAACAGGGTTTTGCAATTTATTTGAGGATGTTCCGATGTTAATTTGATTCGATGAATTTGATGCTTTGCATGAATTAATCTTTGAGGATGCAAACCTTCAGAAGATTGCAAAGGAGCTAGATGGAAACCTAGTTCTTCAAGAGGTGAATTTGTAATGGAATCCACAACTGCCCCCAATTTGTGAAGAGATAAATTTGCATATAACATCTGGTAATATAATTGCAGCTATTAAAAATTGAATACTTACGATAAATTCCCATGTTATTCGATAAATATTATATTTACGGAAGCTGGTTGCCTGCCTGTTCAGTCCAATTGCTGCCGTCTCCTGTTTAAAAAGGCCATGGTAAATATTTTAAATATATTGTAATAAATCATGGGGCCCTTCGAAATATTTGATAGGGTGGATTATTTGTAGAAATGGTGGACTATGGCCTTTGCCGTGAATGACTTCCCAGGCTAAAAGTCTTCATGGAGCCTTAAGTATTATGATAAAACCGAGTGACCCTTGCCGTGAGAAGAGCATCCTATAAGCTCCGTATATTAATACGTAACGGAAATAATATTCGTGTTTACGCTTGCCGTGGTATTCAGCCAATGTTATTAGCAGCTCGATTTATGATTGGAGACCGATATCCATGTGTTGGCAATTGGAATCCAGTCCCGTGAGTGAGTTTTAGTGAAGTAAACTTTGGAATTTATATAGGATTCAAAGTATTGAATAACGTTAGTGGCATATAATAATGAGCAGGGTGAAATTATAATCAACCGAGTCCCGTGAAGCATCCATAGTGGGCGGCTATTGGTTGGAGGGGTCGGTGGTCATAGTAACATTGCTGACCGTCTATCTATTCATTCACGAGGACTTCACAATATTTGGAAACCACAGAGAATACGGCAACCTATAAGGGTCACCTTGTGCCAAGCTGGGGACGTTTTGGACAGCAACACCATTCCTTCTGGGCAAGGAAAACAGTCGCTGGTATCTTTCTGGGATGCTTGGACAAGATTAAGGCCTGCCATTATACTCTTGGTAATTGTTAATATTCAGAAATACACCTCTGAAAGTCTGTAATATCTGAACAAAATCTCAGTTTCAAATCTGGGTATATAAGAGCAGCAATCTGTGGAAAACAATTTGCAGTTACAGGTCAGAATCTACTTCATTTGTCTCAGAATATTATTTTGCAATCTGAATATTATTGTAGTCTCTGTTACTAGTTAAATCATACATTTTTATGTGAGAGACTTGACAACTGTTTTGCAACCATTGTTAGTTTATACTGTTGTATATTGAATTGATAAAGACAGTCCATTTCTAAGCTCTGTATACCAAAGGTGAAAATCTGTTGATAGCTGCACTCAAGAAATCCATGCGTTGGGATATGTAAAAGCTCATGATATTATACTTTTCTGATATCTTCGAGCAACTATTTAGTTCAACAAACTGTTTTACAAAATGTGCTTCAACAAGCAGTAGGAGAGTGAACAATTTGGAGCAAGATTCCTTTAGGGGATCTTACAACAGTCTTCAAAATAGGCACCCGAATCTCTAAAAGCAGCTAAAATTCTACCTATCACTCCCAAAGAAGGTACTCCTCAATATTAGAAAGGGCTCCCAACTTGTTTAACAAATCAATACTTGTTGTTGAGCTCCTTGAACGTATTTTGAGAAAATCAGTCAGCTCATCAATTAATCTCAACACTTATCACAAAAATTGACCAATTCCTATTGAGACCACATAAAACCAAACCATTTAGTTTTTTCTTTGATTATTTTCCTTAACTATGATGCTAATATGGGTTCAACCAAGTGATTGACCAAATGTGCAATGTAACAACCCTAAGATCCTAGTTTTCATCCTTTAAGACTGCTTTTTCTTCTCCTTTCTCAACCCTTTCCTTGATATTGTTTGTTAGAAATTGTTGCATTCTAATCATTCTATCTATCTGTAGATCCTAAATTGGTTTGTATTATCTGAAAATTAGAGGCTTGCACTTCCTAAACATTATTGTCTGTAGGTGGATTGGAATAGCTGTTTTTGCCACAATTTGGCCTTCTTTCCTTTTTTAAATACAATTTTTCTCTTCACCCTCTCTAACTTCCTCCTAATTTAGAAGAGATAACACCTAGGGTTTTTATTGTCACACCGATCTTCTCCTTGCCAAAGACGTCTTGTCATGTCTACGCTTCAAATAAAATGTTAATAATAATTAAATAAGATATTATTAATAAATAATGAAAATAAAATTAAAATTAATAATAATATTAAAATATATATCAATAAATAAATAGATAAATAAATCACGATATATAATAATATTGAAATAAATAATAACTTAAATATAAATAAATAGGTTAATAAATCTATAATTATAATAAAATGATATATTATTATAATATAGTGATATAATACATAATTAATTTAATAATATAATATAATAAATCAATGTATAATATATTAATAATATTGCTCTGCAATATTCTATAAACTAAAATCATAAAGAATAAAAACTAATAAGAAAAAAACAATTGTCCTTAGCGATTAAGAAGTCGCAACTTTGGAGGGAGAATAGGTCGCGAGTCGCGACCTCTCCCATGCCTCACGAGTATACAAGGGAGATAGATAGATAGATAAAATTTTAACGTCCACGAGGCTAAACATAGCCTATGGGACAGCTAGACAACTTAAGCCAACTTCAATAACTCGGTTCTTTTCTTGTGCAAGTTGATGATGAGCACACCTAAATTCTCAATGTACTCCTCGCTGAATAGGTTATGCCAAGAGCTATCAGATATAGTATCCGCAAATTTGTCCCTGCTGTCCTTGTATGCTTCACGTTCTAAAATAAAGTGATGTTCGGTTTTCACTTTCCCAGAATTGCAAAACATGCAAACTCTCTCTTCCCAAGCCTCCTTTGGCCTCTTCCAACACCCGGTCTCACAACGGAGTTGATGAGAGTTGGTTCTCAGCAAAGCAATAAGAATTTAAAATATTTTAGCTCTCCAAGAAATCTTGGCCCCTATGTACGCTTTTTGGAGTTGATCACATGCGGGGTTGAACTCATTGATATAATATATTTTCTTCCTTCCAATCCCATTTCCCCAATTTCTCTTGTAAAATTTCTTTGTAACGAAGACCTTTATTTCTTTGTTATTTGTGGGGCACATATTGAATTGGATATTCTATTTACTCATCCACTTGATGTGCACATATTGAATTGGATATTCTATTTACTCATCCACTTGATGTTTTTTTGCATCCACGTCTTTTTTGTTTGCACAATATATCATTAAAGACAACGTTAGGCCATCTATCTCCTTCCATTTTTTCGATTCTTTTTTAAATAGCTTATGAGGCGAACCATAGCAAGTGCCTCAATAGGGGCAGCCCCCATTTCACTTAGCATGATATCAAATGGGACAGTGCTTTTGATTTTAAATTTGCTAATGATCAAACGCTTTTGGATTCCCTCGACTTGGTTCCATTGTGCTATTAAAGTGTTGTTGGCCCATATTTCACACCCATAAAGAACAACCGGCAAAACAAGAAGACCAAACAAGGTTTGAGTAGTTTTCCAATCCTAAACCTCCACTTCACGACACCTGTTTTGAAGAGCATAAAATGTCTTCCATCCACCTAATGTCCTTTTATTTCTACAGCCTTCCCAGCTTAGATTTTTGTTGAAGTCAATGCCGAGATATCTATACTCCACAACTTCCTCAAGAACGCTGCCACCAAAATCAAACTCATGTTGATGCTGTTTTTTATTATTAGAAAAAACCATGACTTTAGTCTTACTGATATTGACCTGCATCCCCACCGTTCTGCAAAAGCGCTCAAGTGAAAATAAATGTTCTTGCAAACCACAAGCAGATTTGGCAATCAAAATGAGATCGTCTGCATAGAGGAGCAACCTTATTACAAATTCACCGCACTAGATACCTTCATCATTTTGCATGTTTAACCACTCTTCAAGTTTATCGATATATAAGCCAAACAAAGTAGGAGATAGAGGGCAACCTTGTTTGACCCCAATATCACTCCTAAAACATTCTGAAATGCCAGCTGAAGTTTTGATTTTGACTTTCACCTCTTCATACATCCTATGAACAAATGCTCTGAGATGTGTAGGAGTCCCCAATTCTTCCATCCTAAGCCAAAGCTTGTCCCTAGGAACAGTGTCAAAAGCCTTTTTAAAGTCAACAAAACAACAAAAAACCTCATTTTTCTCCCACCCTTTTTCAATAATGTGCCTCAAAGTGATACATTGATTAACCGTCGAGTGTTTTGGCCTAAAACCAACTTGTCCTTTTGCACGTTTAAGATTTTCTTCCGCTCATTTGTTGATCCTATTTTCTATCATGCTGCCCAAAAGTTTTGCAAAGAGAGGATTGATCATTATTGTCCTGTAGTTGGAGGGATTATTGACATCACCACTCCTAAAAAGTGGTATTGCAAAGCTGATTGTCCAATCTTTAGGAAACCCCTTTTGGCTGATATTGTTGAAGATTTCCGTAATGTGTGGTGCAAGGGTTTTCATACCCCACTTGGATACTCTGCTTGAAGCTCAACTAGGTCTTTTGCTTTACCAACACCCAACTTCTTAATACCCATCTCTACCTCCTGCACGGTGAAAAGATTTGTTGTGTTGTTGACCAAGGGTGGTTGGTCCACTCCACGGAGATGACGAGCAAGGGAAAGGGCATCATTGATCAGAAAAAGAGATAAAATCCACGGCAAGAAACAAGAAGGAATAGCCATCAATAATCGGGCAATACTAAGGGGAATCACCAAAGACAAGCAAATAGCTGCAGTCAGAGAAATCGATTATTTTTCATGAGCCTTGTGAAGGAACAGCGTCAATGAATGTCCCAGTATACTTGTGACGTTTTAAAATCCTTTATCGTCCTTTCAACATATGCAATGATTAGGTTATCAACGGAAGACAATGATGGGGGAAACAAATCAAGGGGAGTCATTGACAAACAAATTCCACCAATAAGGCTTTGACAAGTACAAAAGACGGGCAGAGATTAGCAATAATCTTTGAACATTAAGAGAAGGACATCCATAATGAACAAGGGAGAACAATTCTTATTTTTATTAATCCAGTCATAAGAATTTGTAAATGCTTATTATTCATGTTTGAGTGCTCAATTAAGCAGTAGAAATACCAAGGATGGACGCAGGAGGAACTATTTGGGACGGTTTCCCCCTATTGTAAAATTGTGAGTGCAATATCAACTATTTGAAATGACATTCACATGAACATTTGAAATCAGAATTGATCACCTCATATTTCAAGCACATGTAGACCGGCAGCATCGACATTCCTATTGCATTAAATCGATCAGATTTCCACAATCCATAAGAATTTTCAACTTGATTTCTGGTTTTGATTGTGTGTAAATTCCTATTGCAGATCGCCATAATCATTCTTTGGATTTGCATGAAATCATAAATGCTTAAGACCAAGCCATATATTCAATTCGATATTAAGCTTTGGGTCTAGATCGATATAATAGATACATCCTTTACAATATCAGATCAATACTCAAATCATCCATTATAGAATAATCTTTATAACATATTTGGGGCAGTATCAGATATATTCAGATCGATCTTAGCTTCATCAGCATTGCATAAGCATTTGAGATATAAAGATTACTTTGTTGATCAAAGACAATCTCCACCAGATTGCAACATCAACCTAATAGTCATATCAAATTTATGGATTAAAGAATTGAGATAAGTTATAATTAGAAGGAAGTCTCTTGCAATTTGGTTTACTCTTAATTAGGCAAAATCCTAAGAGACTGCATGTGGGGACCCACTTTGGAGGATCCTCAACCAGTCTCTCAAAATGTTCAACTATTGCAGATATTTGTTCCATAAGTAGAATAGGTGGAACACATAGAGATTGGTAGGTTGGGATCATGTGAGGATGCATAAGGTAAAGATTTATCTTTTGGTTAGACAGAAGCAGATTGGGGAACAAAAGAATTGAAGGAATAAGAGGAGGAATAGGTGCAAGAACTTGAGAAACTAGAGGAAGAATTGTACTAAGCTATATGTGTGGAGGAGGTTTCACATTATTCTTTGTGACAAATTTCAACTTTTTGAACATGGGAGTTTCACTTTCTTCACAACAAATAAGCCTTTGACTTTTTTCCTCTTCATCCTGGCCACTACCATTTGCTCTAGTTGGCACTTGTGCACCTGCGGCTTTCCTCTTCTCTAGAATGCTCTAATCTTGATCACAAGGCTTTGAAATTTTTCCCTTTGGTGTCCTTGTAATTTTCTATATCAACTTCTATTCTTGGCAACCTTATGTTCTTTCCATAACTACCTTGTTCATCCAATCTCTAATAGATCAATTGCACATACAGGTTTTTTATTCAACTTCTGTGAGGTGACAAAATATCCTCACCTGAATCAACATCTTGAAGGTACAATTTCTAAAGTGAAATATATCATCTAATATGAGGTCATACAACCATATTTCATTCTTTGAGCCTTAAAGTCTTTTGCCCAATCTTCCTAGTAATCTTCGATGTGTGACCATATTCCAAGGCTCCAAGCATCTAAAGCATGAGACCTTTTGAATCATAGATTCTGCTTTTATGGTGGAACTTGAATTTAAAATTCAAAATTTCCATGTCCATGTTTTTGAATTAGGGCCAATGCAAACTTGTATTGATGGTTGACCAATCTAAATATAACATTGCAGTCCTAGCTTGTCTCGCCTCTGCAAAATAAATGTGGTACTATTAATTTTCTACAATACTACATCAGAATGACTTGGTCTCTCAGATATTGTGGAAGCTTATAGGGCTAGGAATAAAATCCATAGACTCTAATGTAGTTGAAGATGGGGAATTGGATAAACAGAAACCAATCAGCCCATCGTTGGTACATGATTCTAATTTTCAAAGCCCCACATTGTGGGCATTCAAAAAGCATCATTGACCCTTTTATAATGTCTCTGGTCTTCTCTAAAGTCCAATACATTGGAATTCGTGAATTGAAGGAAGATTGTTAGATGCTAAACGATCCATGTGTTGGAGGACAAGGAGCATTCTAAGCATGAAATGAAAGTGAAAGAAAAATCAGCAATAACCTTATATGCGCATTAAGAGAAATGCATTTTTACTATTATATATGAAGACTATGTATGCCACAAGGGGAAATCTTGAGGTTTCACATTGCTAAAACATTCAGATTGGAAGGTAAACTATGGTTCACTCAGAAGAAGGGGGAAACTACTGTGATTTTTTATTGATTATGATAGCTAACTAAAGTTGGGTTAAAATTTCGGACTTATTGTTATCTATGGGGATCATGAATTGTATTTAATATTTTCTTTGTGAAGGCAATGCATAACTGAGAATATTTTAAGAAAATTCAAAAATATAAAATAAGTTTTCTCTTTTGCCATAAAAAGATAGCTTTAAGATTGACTTTACTCACATGAATTTGCAGACACATATCATGTTTTTGCAAACATAATGTTAAATTTTAGACAGATTATACTTAATTTGTTCAATTAAATTTGACCTCGTCAACTCTCATATTGTCACTAGTTTTATATGCAAGAATAGGCTTTGGCTGAATTCCCTTCTTATCACTCTAAGTGAAAGGATGTGTATCCTGATTTTTGGCATTTTGGGACTTTCAACTGTAAAGTGTGGGAACAACAAAACATATTTCTTTAGACGCTAGTAGTATATCCTGCTTATTATATTAGATACAATTTATGAAGATGCTCTTCTTGCACAGTTCTTCAAAAAAAAATGTAGACATCTTTTGGATTACATAAAAGAAAAATTATGCATGGAAGTGGGATGCACTTTTACTGCTCTTCAATAAAATCCATGAGAAATGATCTAGCTCAATATTTTAAGAATAACTTGACTTGTGTAGATACGTTGAGTGATAAGCTGGTATGATACCACACACTACTGTTTTGTATCAAGAAAATATATAGCAAACAACACTAAAATAAATAAGTTTAATACATTTTTGAGATGCTTAAAGATGACAACCAGGCTGCTACAAATAGCCAGAATATTTATCATTTTCATACCAGTCACTGCACACCCCTTATTTGACTTCTTTTGTAGTTAGCATTGAACCCTTTCTGTACAGCAATAAACTAAATAATGTGTTAATACATGTTTCCATGTTTTACTTAGGTTGCTGGAGTGAAACTCGACATATAAGAAACTGGTGAGTTTTCAGTTCTAATTTATTAATCCTAGGAAAAAGAACAACTAAATGTTGGAATAACTTCCTTTTCTAAACTCGTGTTTTTCTAATTTTTATTTTTAGCCATGTTTGGTGAGCTTCATTTTCAATCTATTGTATAACACCTTGTAGCATTTTATAGTTACATTACTTTTTATTTGCATTCTTAGGCATGCCCACAATATATTTTTTTCCATTTGGGTAAAGGTGAAGAGATTGTTCTATATTAATTATTAAAAATAAAAAATATAATTGAAAATAAGCAAACCAGTCTGGAAGTCTCATGTCCCCGAACTAAAACAGATTATCGACCACAATTTTAATGCTTGGGTGACTCAACGAATCACCATCTCCCTTAGGGCAAACCTCTTATGATACCAATATTATTAAAATAAAAAACTTGTATATAACTTATAAGTGCCCAAGTTAAAGAAATATAAAAGTTCAAAAAAAAAGAGCAATTATTAAATAACAAGGCAGAGATTAATAAAGCAGCGATTAGAGAAGGTAGCGCTTGAAAGGATTGATTAACAAAGGGGCGCCAACCTTGGTGAGAAGTCGTCCCTCTTTTGAATAAACTCTTAAAGGCATACGATGAGGTATAAAAGGAAGATGGATTAATTTGGGAAAGACATCCGAGGAAAAGGATCAAGAATGGAATGAGGATACTGAGTCAAAGTTTAATTTAGACAAGGCAGCGATTAGTTTAGAGGAGACACTTCATTTATGAAATATGATGCTAGAGTTGTGACTATTCATCCTCTTTGAGGGATATAATAAACGCAGAACTTCAATTGGAGAAATAGCATCGAAGAGAGCAGTTCAGAAATACAAATCTAAAATCAGTATCAGCAGGCTGGTAATCGTCAATAAGTTAAGAAGATCAGATCTGATATATATATATTTAGCTTTGTACAATCTGCATTCAATAAACAAGTGATCCAGGAAGGGTAGACCAGAGCAGAGTGTTTTGAGATATAAATTGCATTCAGGAATAAGGCAGCCATTTCTATTTAGCAGAATACTTGGTATACCTTGATAAGGGGGCATTATAATTGGTATCAGAGCTTTGATCCTGCCAACCTGCAGGTCAAAGAGACATTTCAAAATGCCTACCATGATATCTTGTGGCACTTAACCTCATTTCATACACACATTCACTCATTTGGATGAATTTGGGGTCATTCACCACTCACGAAATTGATTTCCCATGCTGTTACAGTGTTGCACAAATTCTTTGGATGGCATGTTCCTATTCAGGTTGTAACAGGCTTTTCTATTTTAGCTCTCCAATATTCTATACAGCTAGCTAAACACGAATGCAAATATGCATGATACGCTAGACTTGCTACACTTTTGCAACAAATTGAATATCAATAACAATATAGAGAAACCTTCCTTGATATTTTTATTGATGTCCTCCATTTATGACGTATATTCTTATAAGAGGTGTCTATGAGAAGATTTGCAAATAATAGCAAAAGATAACTTGAAACCTCAGCCTCTCCACTATGTTTTTGTGTTATTTGTGCCTCTGGAACGGCAGCATTCCAGCTCTAACATACTCCAAGAGAAGTTGTTTTCTAAAAATCCCTTTCGCACAGTTTTGGGCTTGAGAGGCTTGTTCTCAACTTTAGATGGAGTCAGAATACCATGTTTTGCATGAAGAACACACTTGCACACTTCGCTTCCTGGAGCGTGAGCCTACAGATCATTTCTTTTTTAAAGTCTCTGTTTACTATGAAGCTCATGTGAGATACCACTGCCTATTAAGGCATTCATGGTTCATTATGGACTTTCCTTCAATATAAAAACCAAACATACTTTGATTTGTTTATCCACGACATGTAACAACTTAAAAATAAGACTTGTCTGGAGATCATCTCACACACCTGACTTCATATTTATCACCTCCTACTTTGAGGCCCTTGATGGCCCAAGATTCAAGAGAACCAGTAACCAAATCATAGATATGTGTTTAATCGATAGCACACTTTTTTGTCACAATACAAAGACAAATCAGTCAGCCAATCAAATTACTCAAGAAGGATGTTGAAAGAGATAAACAACACTTTTATCACATTGGTTAAAAAAGGGAGGCCCTGCAGTTTGTCAAGGTCTTGAGACAATATGTCATTGCATCTGGACAGGAGGCCAGTCAAACAAAATCATAAGTTTTCTTTTTCTCAGTCCCAGCAAGGAAGGAGGCAGAAATTTTAAGGATACTAAACTTTAAATTAGGAAAGCTTCCTTGTACTAATCTTGGATTATCATTAAACGAAGGTCTGAGAACAACTAAACTTTGGAATCCCTTGAAAGACAAACAGATTAAAAAGCTTTCCTCTTGAAAAGGTCGATGGCTATCCTAGGCAGGTAGAATTGCCATGCTCAAATCAGTTATTTCAGCTCCTGCCTCTATATCTTCTAGTATGTCTTCAAAGGTCTGAGAACAACTAAACTTTGGAATCCCTTGAAAGACAAACAGAATTAAAGGCTTTCCTCTTGAAAAGGTTGATGGCTATCCTAGGCAGGTAGAATTGCCATGCTCAAATCAGTTATTTCAGCTCCTGCCTATATATGTACTATTATGTCTTCCACTTCCAGCAGGCATCAATCAGCAGCTGATTCAGAAGATGAGGAAGTTCTTTTGACAAGGTCTAGCAGACAAAAGTGAAGTGGCAATGATCTCCTGGCATAAGGTATGCAGGCCTAAGAATCAGGGTGGTGTAGGACTCTGTAATCAACTTTGGCAGAATAAAGCTTTGGGGGCAAAACTTGTTTTGAGAATGTATCAGAAGCCTCAGCTCAAATGGGTTAAGATTCCTTTCAACAAGCTAAATACCTAGACAACAATGATCCAATAGGGATTTTCAAGACAGCAAATCCTCCTAAAACCTCTAGGGTGTGGAATTTCATGCTAAACTGTAGGACTATCATAACAGATCATCTCTCCTAGGATATTCATGATGGAGGCTTGGCACTCTTCTGGGAAGATTCGTGGGGGGTATTTCCAAGATTGGATAATATGGTGGAGGCAGATGTGACGAAGGCATTTCTAAAACAACAATAGGGAAGCTATGTTCAAGATTATGTTATCTTCATTAACAATGACCCCTCAATCGGGTGAGATTGGAAAGACTTTGGGGTCCTACCCTTGCCGATAGAAGAACTTAACAAATCAAGGAGCCTTTATCCAAAAGAGTCATTATGTTTTGTAAAGAACAGGACAGACTAGTTTGGGTGGGCTCCAACAATGGCAAATTTAGTGCAAAGGATGGATATAACATTATTGCCAGGACAGATCTTCAGGCAAGGACAGAGGTCCCAATACAACGTTGCTGGAATGAGTTCTGTATGCCCCAGGCTGGGGTGTTTGGTTGGGCTGCTATCCAAGGGAAAATTCTAACTGCTGAATTTGTTTTGAAAATGGGATATGAAAAACACTCAAGATGAGTGCTCTGCAAGAATAGTGAGGAATTTGTTAACCATCTGCTTCTAGGATGTTCATTTTCACAAGCATGCTGGAGGTGGGTATGTGCCAAACTTGGGTGGATCACAGCTCTCCCCTATGATATTATGAGTCTCTTTAAATCATGGACGATAAGGACAGGATCGAGCCTCTTTGGTTGTTTATGGATCCTATGTCCTTCATTATGATTTGTGAAATCTGGAAAGAACACAACAGAAGATTTTTTCAAGACTTAAATTCCTTTTCTAATAAGGTGGAAGCTGCAACTATTGAACTAACTAATAGCAGAACTGCAACATTCCCTACCAGAAATGCCAAATTTACGGATTGGGATGCCATGATGAGATTCAGATGGCAAGGACTCAAAATTCCCCCAATTATTGTTATAGGCGGATCACCGACTGAAGATATCATTGCACAAGCTATATGGTTTCCACCACATTGTTGATGGTACAAATTCAACTTCGATGTAGCTTCTTGTTAGAATCCTGGTCCTTCGGGTGCTGGTGTGTCATTAGACTTTGGGATGGTGCGATAGTAGGCAAACTTGTCGTTCCATTAGATGAAGACACAAATAATGTTGCCGAGCTAAAGGCACTTGTTCAGCGCCTCTTATTTTGCAAAGACTTAGATATTTTTAAGTTAATGCAATAAGGGCAGGAACAATGACAAATTGAAAACTTTGAGCTTTGGTAAGCAGAATTATGGAGCTCCTAAGATTTTTCGATGCTTACACGATAAATCACACTTATTGAGAAGCCAACTTGGATGTGGATACTCTAGCCAATCTAGCTATGGATGGATATGAGGTTGGTATGATTGGATCGGGTTGATTATTGGAAGAGGATTTCAAGACCTACCATTGTGACACCAGTCCTACCATATACCTCTATGCTTTCACTTAATATTTGAGTTAGACTAAAAATACTATCATATCAAATTCATGACATTCTAATTTCCCCAACTTTGGAATTTATTAGGAGCTAGGTGGCATTCCCTCAGGGTGGATCTAGACAAAGCAGTTAATGCACATCCCAACTAGTAAATAAAGCTGCCTTGGGTAGAATGAAATTTTGTCTATAAGTAGATTGTCGAGGCCTTGCTAGTCATAGAAGTATCGAGATGGAGACACATATCCCCCTCAGGTGCTTGAAAAGCAAAATGTCCTTTTTGGCTTTTATTTCAGAACACCTCCATCCAGCTTGTAATTCTCTAACCCTCTTGACGATGGAGACCATTAGAATGGTCTTAGGCAAAGAATTTTTGACCTCTGCTAACCAACACAAGGTAAATACAGATATTTCATCTCGATTTCTTGCCTCTCTTCTTGACCTTGTAGAACCCAAGGTTTAAACCTTGTTGCTACTTCATTTGGTGCTCAAGGACGATTTCCTAGTGGATGATATTGATATAGTGTTGTTGGCAGAACCGGGTGAGGGAATTCTATGGGCCGATGACATCCTGTAATGTCCCATTTCTAGTACTTATACCATGATGATGTCATTAGCCTATTTTCCCTTGGTCCCATAGGCTGACCAAGACATTGAAGGGACTTAGAGGCCATTTGACCTAGGCAGTTTCAGTTGTTGATCATTCTAAGGTTTTTAGAGGCAGCTTTGGGCATGCTTACTATTTATAGTAAGTCATTCTGGGCATGGTTGGGACTTCCAGTGGCAGTGACATGTCGATGGTAAATCTTTAATATTGACAAAAGATTTATTTATCATTGATATGATTTATTGTGCATTAATAAAGCTAGTTTATAAAGTTAAATTTAAATATTTAACTTAATTAATGTTAAGTGTATAGTTCTGGGAAATATTTAATTAAAAGAGTTCCCCTTTATTTTATAACACATCGGAGACATAAGTTGTAAAAAGAGTTATGTTTATTTATCCCACATTGGCAAAGTAATTGTATGAGCTTTTGTGAGAGCATTATAAAAGATATTCAAGGGCTCTCTTTCAGCATGCTTGGGAAATATATGAAATTGCTGAGATTGTTTGGAGAAGTTTCTCTCAAGGGGTTGGAGGAAAAAATTCCTCTATGCTGACATTCTTATTGTTATTGAAAGATACAGTCAGGGGAATTTTGGGCATTGTTTCAAGGTAAGATCAGATTGTTGCCATTTCAAAGTAAGTTTATTGGGATCGATCTGCATATCAAGCAAGGCAAGGAGTGCTGGGACGATTCAAGGGCAGATTTAGGAAGTTATCTTGTTGTTCATATCCATATTGGGTTGTAACATCTGCCAAATATATGGTTTGCATTTGGAATTTGCCGGCTATACAACTTACATCCTGGCTGTACCATTACTAGAGTTGTACATGAGTATTATTGGGATTGAAATTTGCATTTGAGTGATTGTATAGACCTGCATTGAAGTAGATGAATCTTTCTATAGCCTGCCACAAAGGTATCACCCAACTGGAGGTTCCAAATCTGTATTTCATGCACTTCTGGGACACCAATCTGGTGCGTTTATTACTACTGGTAGTGACTGAACAATACTCGAGCAGTTCGAAGGGTTTAGAAATGTGGTGAGAGCTAAACGATTGCCAAATCAGGTACTTTACATAGCCACACAAGTATGAAGACTGCATTATACACCTAGGGCATGAATGAAGGCCTTCAACTCATTGTATACAATCTGAAAATACCAGGTCTGCAACATTTTGTATCTAATTGTAATACTTAGGCAAATCAATAAAATCTGAATGTGATATATATATATATATATATATATTGTTATCAGACTTTATTGCATAAGTGTTATATCTCTGTTATTTCCTATCAGGTGATGCAATCTAAAAGAAATGACAAAGATGAAACATACTTCAGTGTTCATTGAACAAAACCAAAACATAAACAGAGCAAACTAGGCAGCCCCTTATAGTGGCGTCATAGCAGTGTATCTTACCAGCCTGGTGAGTACAAAATGATTGGGTAGTGATATGACAGATTGGAGTATGCAACCGTGGACTTATCATTGTACTTCACACAAAAACAGGACAAGGTTAGGACAAGAGGAGCCAGAGGAGCACTTAGGCATAGGTGAACTAAACACAGGCAATATGGGTGAAAGAAGGGATCCGGGTGAGGAAAGGTTGTTCAATATGTTGGAGGCTTTGCAACAGGGGCAGCGACAAGCAGAACAAAGAATTCAAGAACATAATTAGCGCATGGGCCTTATGATGCAGATGATGGCTAGACAGATGGGTATTGATGTAAATGGCGGGAATAATGGTAGAGGAAACAACAGTGGAAATAATGGAGGTAACAATGGCGGGAATAATGGTAGAGGAAACAACAGTGGAAATAATGGAGGTAACAATGGTGGGAATAATGGATAGAACGGTGACAATGGAGGTGGACAAGTTGCTAATAACTTTGGCTATGCAGCTAGACCAACGAGGATAGTGAGCTCGAGGCCACTTATACCCACTTTTCTATCTAGGGCTCCACAACAACTGGAAAATGGACCATAGATTACAGAATTACAGGAGCAATTCGACAAGATTGGGAGAATGGAGGTGAAGATTTTCAGGCAGCCATCTCTTTTAGGGAATATATGGATGTTAGATTGAAGCATTTACCTTGTACTAGTGGCAAGGTACAGTATAATGACTTGCAGAAGAAGGTGAGCAAGCTTACATTACCCTACTTTGATGGATCTGGGAAGACTACTACCAGAGCATGGGTGTAGAAAGTAGATACTTATTTCTAGTTAAACTTGATGTCAGAGGAAGAAGCCATTAAATTTGCGGCACTACATTTGGATGGTTTGGCACATGAGTGGTGGCATCACGGCATGGTCACTATGGGGCATGATCAAATCACTTCATATGTGTAGTTCACAAATAGTTTGATTGAGAGATTTGATAAGAATGATCCAGACTTAATTTCAAAGCGTTAGCTTAGCTTAAACGGTGGGATTCCATTGAAACGTTTAGAGCGGAGTTTCAGAGGCTTTCGGTTCTAGTGATTGATATCTCACAAAGAAGGCTATTGGTTTTGTTCATGGACGGTTTAACAGATCCTTTGAAGGGATGGATCAAGGGCCTCAACCCTTCCACATTGCAGGAAGCTTACTAGAAAGCAAGGGATATGGAACCTACATCATCAAAGAATAAGTTTTAGTCCAAGGGTTTTCCATCAAAGAAGGATAAAGACGAAAAACATTTCTCGAAGGATTCTCATTAGCAAAAGAAAGATCCAGAGTGTTGGACAAGGAGTAGTTAGATGATCTTAGAAAAAGAAAATTGTGCTTTCTTTGCAGAGAACCATGGGATCCTTCACATAAGTGCTCTCTCTGTCAAAGGAAAGGCAACATAGATTGTATATTTTTCTATTGAGGAATCAGCGTCAGAGAAATCAGAACAACAACCTGATTCAGAGAGCAGTGATGAAGAAAATACTTCAGAAAGGGAATCTAGTGAGGATAAGACCATAACACATCTTATAGGTACTGAGTAGGCAACAACCTTCAAGGTGAGAGGTGTGATGCAGAGGCATCGAGTTGTTTCATTAATAGACACAAGAACCACTCACAATTTCATCTCTGAAGGCTTCATCAAGAAGAGAGGACTACAGGCAGAAGGACACGAGGGGTTCAGGGTGATAGTGGCCAGTGGGCACAATTACAGAGCACTCGTATGATTCCTAACCTTCACATGCGGATGGGTGAGTATGAGATGGTAGGTAATTAATATGTGGTAGACATGGGGGATTATGATGTCATTCTGGGTATGACTCTATGAAGTCTTTAGTGGAGTTCACCTTAAACCTAGAAAAATTGGTTTCAAACATCAAGGAAAGAAACTAGTTCTCAAAGAATTATCTGATGGGGGACTTGAGTTGTTTTGCTACGAAGGATGGAGCGGCTATTCAGACATGATGAGGTGGAATGGGTGACAGAGTGTCTTGTTATGCCTATAATTTCTGACTAGTAGATTAAGAGCTACCATCCAGATATACACGAGGTGATCTCACAACACACTAAAGTGTTTGATAGCATCCCTTATGGAGTTCCTCTAGAGGGGAATTGAGCATGTGATTGAGTTAGAGGAGGGGGCGTAATCGGTGATCACCACTCCATACAGGGATCCAAAGAAGCACAAGGTGAGATTGAGAAAGCCATTAAGGAGTTGTTGGAGATGGGATACATTAGACCCAACAAGAGTCTCTTTGCATAAACAAAAGTTTTGGTGAAGAAAAAAGATGGAACTATGCAGATGTGCATCGACTATAGGGCATTGAACAAAAGAATTATCAAAAACAGGTACTCCATACTGTGGATAGATGAGCTTATTGATGAGTTGCATGGAGCCTGTTATTTAACCAAGATTGATTTACAGTCAAGATACCACCGGATTAGGATGAGAGCTAAGGACATAGAGAAGACATTTTTCAGATGCTATTACAACTACTTTGAGCCTCTAGTAATGTCATCCGGGCTTACCAACACTTCTGCCACATTTTAGAATTGTTTGAATCAGGTGTTTAGAAGGTAGGTGCGGAAGTTTGTATTAGTCTTCTTTGATGATATCTTAATTTTTAGCAAGACCTAGGAGGAGCACTTGCAGTATTTGGAGAAGGTCCTAAGTATATTGGAGAATGAGTCACTATTTGCCAAGGAAATAAAATGTGAGTTCAGTATGACAAAACTCTTATGCTTTGGACATATCATTAGTGCGGATGGACTGAGGGTGGATCCGTAGAAGATTAGAGCCATCATTGAATGGCCAACTCCGACTAACCTCACACTGCTGAAGGGGTTCCTTGGATTGTGCGACTTCTACAGGAGGTTTGTACAGAGGTTTACCTAGACAGCAACTCTGTTGACAAATCTTACGAAGAAGCGAGCCTTTGAGTGGTCAAAGACAACACAATAGTGTTTTGAGCATTTCAAGCAGGTGATGTCATCTTGCCCAATGTTAACTCTTCCTAATTTCACCAAACCATTTGAGCTACAATGTAATGCTTCAAGAGATGGGATTGGTGCAGTTCTGATGCAGGAAAAACATCCCATAGCATATGAAAGTAGGAAGTTGAGAGGGGTGGAGAAGACCTATTCTATCTATGATCGGGAGATGATGGCCATCATGCATGCATTGGCCAAATTCATGTCTTATTTGGTAGGAGGCAAATTTGTGATTAAAACAGATCATATCAATATTAAGTATCTCATGAGCTAGAGGGATCTCAATGATAGACAACAAAAATAGATCACTAAATTGTAGGCCTATGACTTTGACATTGAATGTCAGAGGAAAGAAAAATGTAGCGGTGGATGCACTCTCACAGAGGCCACATAGATGCTCTTTAGTGGAGATATCAGTTGATTGGAGGGAGAGAATTGTACCAGAATATGCTAAGGATTCATGGACAACAGGTTTGATTGAGGGCACAATTCAGGATGACAGGTATATAGTGATTGGCGACCTAATATTCTATAAGGATAGAATCTACTTAATGCCTTCTTCACACTTCAAGGAAGTGCTTTTGAGGATATTTCACGATGCTTCATTGGCTGGTCACTCGGGATTCTTGAAGACATACAAGAAGATCCAAGAGAGGTCCACATGGAAGGGACTTAAGAATGAAGTTCAGAAGTATGTTAGGGAATATCCAATATTCCAACAGGATAAGAATGAGCATAGATTTCCTGCTGGTTTACTTCAGCCCTTAATGATTCCAGACCAAAAATGGTAGAGTATATCAATAGACTTCATTACAAGATTGCCTTGGGTGCGGGGTAAGGACTGCATATATGTGGCGGTTGATAGATTGACAAAATTTGCACATTTCTTTGCTATCGCAGCCACCTACACAGTAGCCCAAGTGGCCAACTTGTTCTTCAAGGAGGTGTTCAGGCTACATGGGTTGCCTAGGAACATCGTCAGTGACAGGGACTGCAAGTTCTTGATTCTATTCAGGTAGGAACTTTTCAGGTTGAGTGGTACAAAGCTCATTCCCAGTACTAGATATCACCTGTAGACTGATGGCCAAACAAAGATAGTAAACAAGTAGGTAGAGGGTTATCTATGGAATTATGTGTCAGGACAACAAAAGGCTTGGATCAGATGGTTATATTTGGGTGAGTATTGCTACAATACCATCTACCACATGAATATTAGGATGACTCCATTTATGGCATTGTATGGTTATGAAGCCCCGAACTTCACAAATTTACTCTTGGGAACAGCAGGGTGCCCAAGGCAAAAACATTGTTGCAAGAGAGTCAAGACATCTTAAGGGCATTGAAGGAGTACATCCAGCAAGCGCAAAACCAACAAAAGTTATAAGTTGATTAGCACAGGGTTGAGCGTAGCTTTGAGATTGGTAATATGGTTTATCTGAGACTCCAACCTTTTTAGACTGTCTTCTCTGAAGAAGATTGGTGTTGAGAAACTAAAGCCATGATTTTATGGTCCATTTAGAGTCACTCAACACATTGGGGAGGTGGCTTACGAGCTAGAGTTGCCAGCCAACAGTAAGGTGCATAATGTATTCTTGTCTCCAGACTCAAAAAAGCTTTAGGCCATATTGTAGTACCATCTACGGAGTTTCCACCCTTGGATGAGGGGGGGAAACTGATATTGGTTCCAGAGGCTATCATTGATACCAGGGAGAGGACACTTCAGAAAAGGACAATCAAGGAATATTTGGTTAAGTGGAAGAACCTACTAGTTGAGGATGCCATGTGGGAGAATGATCAGATCTTGTAGCATCCAGAGATGAAATTGGTTGAGGACAAACAATTTTGGGAAGGGCGAACTGTAATGTCCCCTTTCTGGCATTTATAGCATGATGATATCGTTAGCCTATTTCCCCTTGGTCCCGTAGATTAACCAGGACATTTAAGGCACTTAGAGGCCATTTGGCCTAGGCAGTTTCAGTTGCAGATCATTCTGAAGTGTTTAGATACAGTTTTGGGCATGCTTACTATTATAGTAAGTCATTTTGGGCATGGTCGGGACTTCCAGTGGCAGTGACATGTCGATGGTAAATGTTTAATATCAACAAAAGTTTTTTTTATCATTGATATGATTTATTGTGCATTAATAAAGTTAGTTTATAAAGTTATATTTAAAAATTTAACTTTATTAATGTTAAGTCTCTAGTTGTGGAAAATATTTAATTAAAAGAGTTACCTTTTATTTTATAATACCTTAGAGACATAAGTTGTAAAAAGGGTGTTATGTTTATTTATCACACATTGACAAAGTTATTGTATGAGCTCTTGTGAGAGCATTATAAAAGAGATTCAAGGGCTCTCTTTCAGCATGCTTGGGAAATATATGAAAGTGCTGAGATTGTTTGGAGAAGTTTCTCTCAAGGGCTTGGAGGACGAAATCCCTCCATGCTGACATTCTGGGCATTGTTTCAAGGTAAGATCAGATTGTTGTCATTTCAAAGTAAGTTTCCAGTCTATTGGGATCAACCTGCATATCAAGTAGGGCAAGGAGTGCTGAGACGATTCAAGGGCAGATTTAGGAAGTTATCTTGCTGTTCATATCCATATCTGGGCTGTACCATGTGCCAAATCTGTGGTCTGCGTTTGGAATTCATTGGCCGTACAGCTTACATCCTGGCTGTACCATTATTGGAGCTGTGCATGAGTATTACTAGGATGGAAATTTGCATTTGAGTGGATGTCTAGACCTGCATTGAACTAGACGAATCTTGCTATAGCCTACTACAGAGGTATCACCCAGCTGGAGGGTTCCAAATCTTTATTTCATGCACTTCTGGGACACCAATCTGGTGCGTGTATTACTGCCGGTAGTGACTGAACAATACTGGAGCAGTTCGAAGGGTTTAGAAATGTGGTGAGAGCAAAGCCATTGCCAAATCAAGTACTTCACATAGCTGCACAAGTATGAAGACTGCAGCATATGCCTAGGACATGAATGAAGGCCTTGAACTCATTGTATACAATCTGAAAATACCAGGTCTCCAACATTTTGTATCTGATTGTAATGCTTAGGCAAATCAATAAAATCTAAATGTGATGTGTATATATATATATAAATAATGCAATCTAAAAGAAATGGCAAAGATCAAACATACTTCAGTGTTCATTAAACAAAACCAAAACATAAACAGACCAAACAAGGCAGCCCCTTACACATCCCTAAGATGTTTGAGCCAAATGTGAAAGTTGCCGCTCAAATTGGATGCAAGGGGACTAAGGTGTCATCGATATTGGGCTACTATCAGTTGCAATTATCTTCGGCGCATGTTGGGGATCGATGTGGAGAACGAGGCTTAGAAAGAGGAATTTGCAAAGATTGTGTGCTCTAAAGCTTCTACGAGGACGACTAAGGGTCTGTAAGGTGCTCTTTTCTGTTTTTGATTATTGCTCTGTCCCTTCCTCTACTACTCGAATGATTGTGTCTTCTGGACTGCTTTTGGGGCTTTTTGATGGGTTTCTTGCGACAACTCGCAGTATTGGGCTTTTGGGAAATTTGACAGATTTCTAAGGCTTGTCATCCATGGCAATATCTACCGCTCACAGACGGTTCTTCTTTTGTAAAGCCTAGGGTTGGGTCTCTTTTTGTAATGGTCGGTGCTCGCTGTTCAATAGTTGTTGTCCTGGAGCCTATGCTCGATAACTATCACAGTATATTTCTACAGCTAGTCTGTGCATTATTGATCAAAAATCTTCTAAAATAATTTGTATAATAAATAATTATAAATTGACATATATTAATAGTAAATACTATCCATATTATATTAATTATAATAAATATTTATGGTTTATTAATTAATTTAAAATGTCATAAATATGATAATATATGAGTTCAAATTGGAAAAATGGTCATAAAGATCATCAAATTTCAAACATAGCCCCAACCCAAACGAAGACATGGTGTTGCACAAAATAATGCTTTCCAATGATACAATTTTGAACGACAAAAGTGGATTGCTTGAGGCACGATTCTTACTTTTATTAAAAATCAACTTCCACATTTGAGAATACATTTGAGAACAGAGATAACCTACAAAGTAGTGCTTTTTATGTTTACATAATTTATAATAATTCAAAATCAAGGGGCAAAATGAAAACTTAAAACAAAATTTTGCTTCCTACAATCGTAAAACTCAAATATCCTTTTCATATACACACATATTTTAGTTATTCAAATGTATGCTGTTTTTACCAATTAATGCAGGTAACTGCTTCAATCCACTTTGATTGATTCTATATGTTGCGTTCCTTGCAGGTTGGCCAAAAACAAACTAAATGAGTCAGAAGCTTATAAATATTTTGTCTTGCGAGCCCAGAAAATAGCACTATCCCATGGTTATGACCCCATTAACTGGTAAGAATTGCAAAATCTACTATTCATACACAGGTATTATGAAGGTATGCTTAAACTAATGTTTGGGGCTGACAGGGAAGAGACGTTCAACCACTTTGGGGGAAATTTAAATCCTAAAACAGTTGTACACAATTGGTAAGCCATACACGTTTATTTAATTTGAGAACATTAGTTCAGATGAAGAAAGTGTCTCGGATTCATTATGGTCGATAAATACTACAGACCGAGTCCAGCTAGTTACAAGACACTAGATTAGGAAAGACAAATATTTAGCGTACAGTGTACTAGTGTAGTATGAAAGACTACTTGTTCCCCTTTCTCTGAATTCTTATTTGATCTATACATTAGGCTTGGTAATGGAGTTGCACCCAGAGTTACAGAAGCTGGATTTAGATGCATTGTAAGTAACCAGGATAAATGGTACTTGGACCACTTAGACATCAGTTGGGAGGAGTTCTACGAAAATGAACCATTGACTAATATCACCAATCCAAAGCAGCAGGCGTTGCTGATTGGTGGCGAGGTTTGTATGTGGGGAGAAACAGTAGACCCTTCTGACATTGAGCAGACTATTTGGCCACGTGCTGCTGCAGCTGCAGGTATTGTCCATCTTATTTCACTTGACTTATTTAACACACTGTTATGGGCTTCAACTGACTTGGAATGTCTCTCTGCCTTTTGAAGAGCGTCTGTGGACTTCATTTGATAAAATTGCAAGAGACCCAACAAAAGTTGCAAACAGATTGGCAAATTTCAGGTGTCTACTAAATCAAAGAGGAGTTGCTGCAGCTCCTTTGGATCAACCCGGTCGTGGTGCTCCTCCAAATCCTGGATCATGTTACGTGCAGTAGTTGCTGCAACTGGAACACCATAAAATAATTTTGAATAAAGATTAATGCCTCCCC
The DNA here is from genome assembly GCA_018584345.1 of Thuja plicata. NCBI lineage: Eukaryota > Viridiplantae > Streptophyta > Pinopsida > Cupressales > Cupressaceae > Thuja > Thuja plicata. Next base: position 623,677 of record MU224334.1, on the reverse strand, counting down.
TTCAATTTTCAGGGTGAGAGCATGACCATGCATTGTTTTATTGTATCATTATGTTTGGGGAAAGATTCGATATCACATCTTTTTGAAGCACTCGCAAAAAATAAGGTTGTATTGAATCAAGAAGAACAATTATCTTGCCTCAATGTAATAAAAGTTAAAATAGTACCAATGCTACAAAAAAAATACTAGAATTCTCCAAGTCGACCATTTAAGCTCCCTGGTTGCTTTACTTGCATCCGCTTCTGCAATAGCAAATTTCAGCCAAGTTACCGATTCTGGTAACATACGGACACGAGTTTTGGTTCAAGGGTTCGGAATGGATACAGAGTTGGTTTTGTCCATATAGAATTGATCCAAATTTCTCAAAGCACCTTAAAAACACATTTCCTTTAATAAATATAAATATAAACAATTGTTTATATTTATGAAAAAATATAACTATTAATATTAAGTATATCATGATTTTTAAATTTATCAATTAGTTAATATATCATGATTTTTAAATTTATCAATTAGTTTTAAAAATTATGGGCTCTCCAATTTATTTGATTGGTAAACTATTCTTCAAACAATAAACAAAATATCTATTAGTAGTAGACAAACACAATGTTATCTGGTAAGTAAGGCTATAAGTAAGGCTACATAATTGATGCAGAATACTTCAAATTTTTTTAATGTAACCACCTAAATTTGGTCTGTTTTAACTATGGACCCTATTTGCCCTAAGTGTGATTATACTCTCGATTATGTTCAAACGACCCTGTTACTGCTTGGCATAATTCTTCAAATCTATTTAATGTCCTAGGTGATTTTTATCACTGAATTATATTAACTATTATAGCCATACAATTTAAATCAATTCAAACCAAATAAATCAAACCAAAATCAAATATGGCTATAGTATTTAATTATAAAGGAATTAAATAAATCTCTAAATCAATTACCCACTTGCAATTAACCCATTCCCCTAGCCTATTTAATTTAATTAAAATGGCTATAGTCCCCTAATTATTAAAAAGCAATTAAATTGTTTAAATAATTAATTCCTATATTTTTAAATGAATTAAATAAGTTTAATTTATTTATTAATATTCCTCTAAATCCCAACCTAACCTATCTCAACCACTTCTACCATGGGTTCTAACCCTTCTCAACCCATTCACCATTTCTAATCTAATCCTAATCTTAATTCTAGCCGTAACCCACCTCTTAATGTTGTCACATTCCATTAAGGAATGCTTAGCAACTCCACCCATTTGAGAAAGTCCACTTTCTCAAGCTTGACTCTCTCCAAGTCCACCTTCTCAAGCCACCATTTCCATGCTTCTTTAAGGCTCTCATTAATGCCTCATTAATGAAGATTCCTTAAGCCCATGTCTCTCCCCATGCCTCTTAAATGCTTGCATTTAATGCATTTGACTCAGGCCCATCTTCATAAATGCCTCTTACACCCTCTTTATGAGCCTTATTTTCTAGAGTCTTCTTGACTCTCTTTCCTAAATGGTCACATTCCTCCCTACTTTCAACCCAATAATATTGTGACAAGTGTCACAATTTGATGCACTTGAAGAAGCACAACCATGTGTTCTCTTCTAGTGGAATCCTGACCTCTTTTCAGCTTTGCATCTGAACCATCCATTTTCAACCCCTCTTTCTATAAATAGAAGACATTTTTGAGAGCAAATGGCCCTCATTTTTAGAGTTAAATTGCATTGTTATGTTGTTTAGATATCTATAGCATTTTAGTTTCAATTTCATGCATTGTTATAATGACAGTTTTCATAGCTTAATTACATGCTTTCTAATCATTTAGCTTAGTTTTCAATTAAATCTCTCATTCTTAGGAGTGTATTGTCACTGAATGGTGCATAATCTGAGGGCATGATTATGACATTTTTCAAACTCTTCCTAGATAGGGAGCAATAAGTCGGTTTTAGTGATTTGTATCTAACCTTTGCTTTTTTATGCTATTTTTCACTAATCTAATGATTTATTGAAGTATTGTGTCGCAGGTAACAGGTGCATCATTTGACACACATTTCTGGCGACCACCGAGGGGCTTTTAGGCTCTTATTTTATTTTGCAGGTTGAAAAAGACAAGAAGACTATATTCCTTCTATCTTATGCCTACTTTCTCTCTATTACGCTTCCACGAATATCATTGATACGCAAAAAAGAAGATTATATTTCTTCTATCTTCTTTCTACTTTCTCTCTATTATCCATTTGTGGAAATATGGTCTATATCACTAGGACTATTATTTGTAAAAACATGGGGGAAAGACACTATAAACCTACAATAATGCACTCTTACTAACTATTTTCATTTTTTTTACAGGTCTACGGGTTAACCATCAAGTTTGGTAAGAAAGCACATAATCTTTTAATTAAAAAATTCCCATTCCGCTTTTTGGTGTTTAAAAAGAACAGTGTATGTACTCACATCATTTCACATTTGGTTTTGGGTTTCAAAGTCAACAAAAGTCAAAGTCAACAAAAGTAAAAAAATCAACAAAAGTAAAAAAAGTCAACAAAAGTAAAAAAGTCAACATTTATTTTTTGGGCTTAAAATGAACATGCACAAAAACTTGAATGCTTTAAGGAAAACAAACAAATCAAACATTTGATTTTGGGTTTAAAACTGAACAATCAAATCACACATCTTGTTTTTGGATCCTAAAATTGAACTAACTATCAAACACTTTTCAGTTTGGGCTTTAAAACGAACACTTTCAATGCTTTAAATCCAATCTTGAATGCCTAAAGCTAATTGATCCAAACACTTCATTTTCAGGTTTAAAATCAAATAAGACAAACTTTCCCTTTCAAGCATCTTGTTTTCTTTAAAATAGAAATAACTAAATCGAGCTCAACATAGCTTGAGGGAAAGAATTTTTGTTTTAAGTGTTTGAGGAGAAAACGGCATGGACTAAGAGAGTATGCTCTTCTTCTTTTGAAGAATCAGAAATCTAGAAATCCTAAGATCGCCAATCCTGGTTACCGATCTTTAAACAGTAGAGGGCCTGATGGTTGAGGAAAAAATCTCCCGGGAACGACCCAAGTGAGGATAGGTCTTACGCCGACTCTTCCAACTCACTATAAATAGTTGCTTCCTTGTAGGCCAAAGCCTCGGAAGACGGAATTGGTTTTGTTCTTGAAATTTTGACATCATTCCTTGAACATATCGGGGTATATATAGAGCGGAGCCGCTTGAATCTTGCTTGCGAGACTATATATATTCAGGTACTAATAGGGCTATACACCTCAATTTCGCCTTATGCAATTCTATGGGGGACAATTTCGAATGGATTGCCCAATAATCTACAACAACTTCAACTGAAAGAATACCCGATTCATCTCCGAAAGGGTGATAATCTTTGTGCAAGGCAAAAAGTAATTGCCCCAAGACACTCATCATATCGTGCCCTCACTTGCGTTTGGAGTCGGCTAATACAACATCATGACTAGAGCCATTGTGTGCTTGGTGATGGCTGTATTCTAATTAGCATTTAAGTGTGTACCTAAGTCAACGAACAAATATTTTCATCCTCCACCTAGAAAATAGGACAAAAAGAGTGTTTGTTTCATCCTGTTAAAAATGCAAAACTGTTTGACGTGTCGAAAAGATCACTAAAAAGATAAGCTCCTCAAAACAATCAACAAATTTCAAACCCTGGAGTACATGTGTTTTTCACATCTTACGACGCCTCTTAATGCAATTTGGAAACAAACAACTTCACGCACCTCAAAAACAAACTTTTCAGAACTGACCAAAACTGACAAAAGCATCATAAGATCGCATCCTGTATTTCCCAAGTCGCATGCTGTGTTTAGGATCGCATTTGGTATTTAGGATTGCATTTGGTCAGCAAGAAGTCGCATCTAGATTCTAGGATCGCATCTGGTACCATCAGAGGCTCGCATCTGGGAGCTCGCATTCATGACAGTGGGCACTTGCAAAATAGTTTCTTAGAAAGTCTCAGTTGATTTGGATACCCTTTTTGCTCTTCAGTCTGGTCCTGTTGCTTTTACTGATCCATATGTCACTGTTTCAAACTTGCTTTTAAGTCTACCTTGCATATCCTTTTGGATCTTCACAATTGGTCTCGAATCGTGTGGATTTTACAATCAGCAAAACAACTTGATTCCTAGCTCACTATCAGGGCACTCTAACACCCTCTAACGCTGGAATCACTTACTTCAAACAATCGACTCTCATTGGTTCCCAGCTCACTATCAGGGCATTCTAACCCTCTGACGCTGGAATCAATCACTTTGAAACAACAAACCCAAACTCACACATTTTGGAACAATTCAGAAATTCTAATGGCGCCATTCCAAGACTTTGATCAAAACAATCTTATGATGGCTGACAACAAATGGGATGCATCCTATGGTTTTAACAAGGAAGAAGAAATTCTCATTAAGAACCTATCTAAGAAAATGCAAGCTTTGCAATATGAAATTCAAGACTTAAAGGAAGAAAATGATACCTCATCAAGGGGGTCCTCACTAAGATCGATCTTTCCTCTTCTCTATGAGCATGATGCACACATGTCTTCACATTCTTCAGGTGAGAAGAGACCTACTCATAGTAATCCTATATTTGATGAGG
>MU224334.1:600282-613123 GCA_018584345.1 Thuja plicata | reverse complement strand
TTGAAGAAGCACAATCCATGTGCTCTCTTCTAGTGGAATCCTGACCTCTCTTCAGCTTTGCATCTGAACCACCCATTTTCAACCCCTCTTTCTATAAATAGAAGACATTTTTGAGAGCAAATGGCCCCCATTTTTAGAGTTAAATTGCATTGTTATGTTGTTTAGATATCTATAGCATTTTAGTTTCAATTCCATGCATTATTATAATGACAGTTTTCATAGCTTAATTAAATGCTTTCTAATCATTTAGCTTAGTTTTCAATTAAATCTCTCATTCTTAGGAGTGTATTGTCATTGAATGGTGCATAATCTGAGGGCATGATTATGGCATTTTTCAAACTCTTCCTAGATAGGGAGCAATAAGTCAGTTTTAGTGATTTGTATTTAACCTTTGCTCTTTTATGCTATTTTTCACTAATCTAGTGACTTATTGAAGTGTTGTGTCGCAGGTAACAGGTGCATCATTTGACACACACATTTATAAATGTAAAATAAAATTTAAAATGTGTGAAAATGTATGGTTATCTATCGAATTTGGTTTGGGTTTGTCCATGATCAATCTACAAAACATAAAATGCCCTTGACCTATTCCTTGACTAGGTTGACCTAGAATTCAAAGTGGATACAATGAATTTGAACATGGAAAAATTGTTGGTAATATGGTATCTTCATACATCTAAGTAAAAGGAATATTAAATAAACAATAAATAAATAAATCTTTAAAGAACCAAAATTAACGAAGTTGCACAATGGCTAATCAATATAATACTATTGATAAGTCAAATAATAAAGAAAAACACTCAGTTTTGAATAATTAATTCCTTTATTAGTTCCTCATGGAACTATGGATGAGGGAGATAACTTCAAACAATGATTTTACAGTACCCAAACAATCAAATATAATTCATATTTTCTCTAGATTTTTTTTCCATTGCTACTTGCAATAGTTAAGCGGCTTATTTTCTAAGGGAAATATTAGTTCAAAGATTAAGCGTTGTGTTATTGGTCTTGGTTGGAGACTGTTAAGAAAGGTTTGTAAGCATACGATGCAAGAGAACACACATCCCTCTAGGCATTGCTCTATTGGCTATTTGACATTCTCATTTTACACGACAATTAAGTTGGTTGTTTTCTTTTACCTCCTCCAGACGTTTAAAGCACTCTCAACCCAAACATGCAAATAGGTTGTGTGCCTTGTCTATGTTTCCACATTTTTGCATACATGTTGAGAAATGGGGATGGAAATAAAAATAAATTAACTTACATACAAAATTTTCATTTAACAGGCTGCAAAAATCTTGATTCGACCTCTAGAATCTAGTAGCTTAACCCCAAAAATATTAGATCTACTTTTTTTTGGCAATAGATTGAGGCAACATTTGTAGAGAGACTAAGACAACTGAAAGAGACGTCTACAATGGGCAAGACAACATTTGATCATTAGTTAAAAAATGTTTTTGTTTTTTTGTTTGTTAGTAGGAGGCTTTCAAGAATAAATGTGTGATCTTCTAGCCATTTTTCATATGTTTCCAGTAGTGGAAAAGAGAATATTATAAATTCCCTACCAAACCCCGCAACATCTATCATTTTGCTCAATTCAATCCATTATTTTAGATATTGCAAGCTCTAATCTTGCCAAAGATCATTTGGCTCACAAATTTGTACGCATCATGTGGTTATTATTACAAATTTCTTTAAGATAACTAAACAATTGAACTTAAGATTGAATTATGGCATCATCAATGGACTTTAAACTACCAAAGTTATGTATGTAATGGGGGAACCTTTGTGACATCTTTCAATTGTGCAAAATTTCCATAAGTCTTTCATTTGTTTTTTTCAATTAGAAGAATTTCATTTTAGCATGGTTGTTTATTGTGGAATTATTTATCAGTTATATGGGGGTCCTCGCAGCTATGTGAAATGCCCACACAAATAAGTGTAGGGTTTCCTAATCAAGGATAAGGAACATAGATTCAAATATTTGGTATGATAGGAAATGGACTTTTTTCTACTATTTTTCCTTCTTTGCCCTTGATTGCAAGTTGCAACCCTTTACTTAAGCTCCTGTCTTTGCGAATATTGTGAACACTATTATTAAAAGTCACATGCTCACAAACCAAAACTACCACTTAAGGTTTGCCAAAGCATAATGAAGGACTAAAAGCATTCATACTGAATAAAAAGTATAGCACCGCCTGCTACCCCTAAGGCATGTTGGCATTGTTGTCAAATGCTATGAGATATTATGATACATATACTTGAATAATGTGTAACATTCATACTCAAGTTATATTCACATGATCAGTTACATGAGAAATTTTGATGCATCCATGACAGTGATATATGATACATGACAATACTTGATTATTGATTAATCTAATGACACTTACATTTGATCTCTCATATGGTATTGGTAATACATTTTATTATATCAATGAGTAATGGTATGTCTTCACAACTGATTAATACTTGGTTGGAACCTACTTTATGACTGACAATACGACATTGATATATTGTCATGAACTATATTACATTCATTGATATGTTAGATTTCATTGCCTATTTGATCAGTTCATTGGTACTTTGTGAAGATGATAACATACTTATTCATATGCTATATGAAAAGGGTTCCTTGGTGCCTAATGCAATGATTATGGTAACAAAAGAAGACATATTTTCTCTAGAACATTAAAATTCTAAAAAGAATTGGACATAAAGGGAAATAAATCCCATCAGAAATAAAAAGGAAATATACTCATTTGCTCGTATTGAAAAACACTTTCTTATAGTATTTCATTCTTACAAGTCCTTGCGCTAGGGCACGACCCGTTCTAGGGCATGGCTGTGATGTGTGAAATTTCAATTTTGTTGATTTTCACTTGTGAGCAGTGACAGTAAGATTCTTGGCAACAACAACGAAGTTGTGAATAATTTACAGTTGGGAATGTTTTGTTTCAGATTCAAGCCAATTTCCATGATATCGGTTGAGATGATTTTAAAACAGTTGCAATGAAGAGTCTACCCGATTTTTTATTCAAGATTATGTGCAAGAAACTATGGATGGTTACATGCAGGAAAATTTGTGAGGAACTGTGTCAGATTCTTGGCATATTTTGGTGAAGTTAGTTTGAAATAGGTGTATCGTTTTTCCTTACCTTTCTTCCAACTAGTTTTGGGTTTTTAGTGGGTTGTTTCAAGAGTATTTTGTAAAAAGAAAACAGATTTCTATTTCTATTAAAGTTCTTACCATTTTCATGTCCTATTAAAGGGAAAAATATTAACTTCTTTTTGTTTAGGGTTCCTCTGTCTAATCTTAGTTCAAAAATTGATTCAAATGTATTGTTATCCTTGGTGCTCGGGTTCGAGTCTTGAAATGGTTTTTCCCTTTTTTTTTTTTTGACAACATTTATGTTACCGAGTTCTCACCATTCTATGGTTAAGATTTTTTTGTTAAGACATTCTTGTCCTTTGTTTTGACATGAAGATTCTTTAGTTATCCGTGACAGTTTATTTTGAGGAAAGGGAAGTTTTGATATTCATCATTTAGAAATTATCTTTGGAAACAAGCATATACTTTCAAAACAAATTGATAATTCTTTTTGAGACATTCAGTTGTTATGAATAGATTATGTTGGGATAATGGAAATGATGTGTATTGAGAGGACAGGGGTGGATCAATACCTTTAAATTTTTTTCAGTCAAATCTTGTAATCTATGTTTTTCATTAACCGACTAAGTAGATTTGCATGTACCAAACATAAAGTATAAACGCTGAAAAGTAAATGCATGTAAAGTAAACAATACACATATATAAGATTAAATGCTCATGACACTAGTATTTTGGTATCGCAGAAAACTTCTTTTAGAAGGTAAAAACTACGGTGAGGATGAGACCCACAAAACTTTACTACTGTAGAAATAAAGTTAGCCTGTTAAAACTTTACAAAATGATCACTTCTGATGATCTTACTCTGTTAGGAGTAACAATAAGATCGATTAGATCTACCTCATGTGAGGATTTTGCAACACAATCTATGTATGCACTCGGTTAAGAGATTTACAATAAGACTGTTAAGTCTATTATGTTATAAGATTTAGGAGTCTATTACAATTGTTAGAGAGTAACAAAAATTTGATCTAAAACATATAAAATCTCAATATTGTTGATATAGAGCCATTAAGCTCATAAAAATATATATCACCTCAATGTGAATGATAATACCTTCTGCTCTGTTTTGCTCGGTAGCCTTGCCTTAGTTCTATAAACTGATTTCTGCAATGTAGTCTCTTTTTGAAAATTCCTTGTTTGATCTCTGATGTCTGTAGTATGGCGGCTACTTGATCATTTCTTGATCAACATACTTAACAAAATTTGACATCTATACATTTATATATCAAACGATATGACCTAATTAGGGTTTAACAATTACATCCTTATCCTAAGATCAACGGTGTACAAAATTTACCTTGATCATCTACACATAGGAGACATCAATAATTAATGTTGTATATTCGTAATTAATGTCCTCCTCGATCGTGTAAACCGTTATCTAGGTCGGCTATAAAGTTGTTGCATAGATTAATGTGTCATAACAAACTTTTAGGTGGTCTATGTTCCACTCGGTTATGTTGTCTCTCGGTGCTCAGTGATGCTTTGTATCTCGGTTATACTAGTGCTCGGTCATGCTTTGTAGCTTGGTGTTGTCTTCTGTTCGGTTTAGTCTGTCTACTCAATAATCACTATACTCGGTTTACTCTGAGCGTGACCAATGCTCTCGGTTGACTCTACACTTTGGTGATTAAATCGACTATCCTATTTGTGACTGTTACCAACTGTCCATTATGTTTTCTTGATAAGTAATGACAACTTCAATGTGCAATTGGAGTAACAGTCTCCCCCTTTGGCATTAGTATCAAAAACTTAGTACTGTACATAATGATTTACATAGTGACTCCCCCTTTGTACATGCTCCCCCTTTGTATATATCCGGTATATGTATACGAACTCATACAGATGATTATAGTAACCCCCTTTTACTATACATATATACATATATTTCCCCATTTTTTGAAATTAATGACAAAAGGAGTATAACTTACACTTTGTCAAAAATATTGGGATCGGCATTCTTGAGAGTTTCCAATAATTTCTCCCATGCTTCCTTCAAATGCTCGAGGGTGAGTAGCTCTAGATTTAGTTGATCATGCATATCATATATGCTTTCTGTGACTGATAATTCTAGGGTGACAATGATATTCTTTGCCGTTGTCACATGTTTTTGCATCATGACTAAATGCGGTAGTAACATCGCCTGGAGCTCGATTACTTTCTCTCTGATTTGTTTCTCTTCTTTCTGTAGGTCTAGTCTTAACCACTTGTTCTGAAGTACCTTGGTGTAATGCATCTGCAATGCATGTTGCTCGGTTGAAAGACTCTGTGCACTAGCCTTTAGATCTTGATCTATTTGCTTTATCTTTTCACTAATCTCGGTAGTGAAGTGGTCTAATGTGCATAACTTCTGTAGAATAGTAATGGCTTCCGATATGATAGTTTCTAAACCATTTACTAATTCTGACAGAGTTACCTTAAGTACTACCACTGCTTGGTTGATCTTCTTTGTAACTTTATATTGGATCTTCTTCTCTGCTCTTTCTTCTAGTTTCTGCTCGGCATCAATATCAGGATGGTCAATTGCCTTAGTGAGTAGTTCAAGTTGTTCCAGTATGGGGGCTCGTTCATCAATGTTGATATCCGGTACAACTTGTATTAAGATCTCTTTTGCTTTCTCTAGTACTTGAGCACTCTTTTCTTCTAGTCGAAGCTTGTCTTGTGCTGCCTTTTTGGTGCAAAGTTCACCATATTTCTTGAGTGTTTCCAGATCAAGTGTCTTTGGATCCCAATCAGGAATCTCTATGATCTCATCTAGTGTAACTACGTCCTTGTTTCCTTTCTTCTTCTTCTTCTTACCTTGACCACTTGATGACAGTGAAAGTGCTAAAGCTAACTGAGCCTTTTGCTCATTTTTTGACTTTGATTGCTCGGTACTCGGTGTGATACCTTGGTGAGGTGCCTCGGTAATTGACCTTGTGTCGGTAGTAGATGTATCTACTGTTTTGTTAGGAGTTTCTTTGTTACCTTCACCTTTGTCCTCAGCAACATCTGTGGTATCCTTAGGTGTATCATCTTGTGTCATCTCACCACTAGGCTCGGTCTCTTTACCATGATCTTCACCCTTATCTTCAGCTGTATCTATTGCTTGCTCGGGTGGTTGCTGTTGTGCTTCGGTATCAATTTCAATTTATATTTTCTTGGGTGACCTGTGATGTATCCTGCTCATCAATAGTCTTGGTTGCTCCAATAGACTCATCTTCCTTGGCTTTTTCATCCGGATCTCCTTCAGTTACATTAGTGATTGTGATATCCGGGTGACCTAAATTAGTCAAAAGTTCAGGAATACCGTCTAATACATTATCAACTGCTGCATCATCAACTGTTATAGGTTCTGTGCTTGGTCCAGTAGATGCAACAACATTTACTTGCTCGGTATCCTGGACGTCTTTGATTGGATTCAACAATTCATTCCAAATTTTGGTGCTCTCAATATCCAATTCCTTCATACTACCTTGTAGGATATTCAGTGTTCTTTGTTTCTTCGGAAATTGCATGGCATATTGCCTCATTATATCATGAATTTCATCAACTGTGCACTCAACTTTTATAAGTGTGAGAGCTGCTTCTCTCATATGTTTCTCAGTTTGGAGTGCATATGTCCATCTTGATGATATTCTATCATATAGTTATGATGGAATTGAAGTAGCAAAATCAACTGGAACTTGTTTAAAGTTAATAATCATACCTATTATTGCTTCTTCTAGCTTATCCTTGTGCTCGGTGGTCAAATCAAAATATGTTGTATCTTCAGATGAGCTAACTGTCTGGTAGTCTTTATTATATCTGCAATCTCATCAATTGTCTGTGATGGCTTATTCTGTACAAACTTAAAAAGTTCTGGATTATCATCAAAATCATCCTTGTCATCTTTGTTTCGCACATATCTCCTCTTTTGTCTCGGTGCAGTAGTAGTACCCTTCTTCTTTCTTGTCTAGTATGTAAATTTCGGTGAGGGTCTAGTTATCTTTGCTACACCTTTCTTTAAAGGTGGTGATTCCTTTGTCACCGACTGTGAGCTGGTCTTTGATGGTGATTCAATCTTTTTATTCTTACCCTGTTTTTCCTTAGGTGCCTTAATTGGTTCTATATCTGACTCGGTATCATTAGTATCATATTCTAGTTCTGCTTCTTTACAGACCGAGGTCTGCTCCTCGGTTTCCTCTTCAAATTTGTTCAATTCTTCATCGGTTATGGAAAGTTTCCTCTTCAAGGTTTTGACAATCTTTGTCTTTTTCCTTCCCAATTCGTGTACTTGCAATTGTACTGCTATGCGGGACTTTGCCTATTCATAGGTTCCAAATCTCATGACAATTTGTCAACAGACTCATTTAAAAATTTCTTAATAGCCTCATATGCAACATCAATGTCTAACTCATATTCCATTGGAGGTAGCCATGCAGTCCTCATATCTGCTACTTTGATCAATGTTGTATCTGTATCTACTACAAAACAAACACCATCTTTGTATTGTTCTACTAGTTGTAAAGGAATCTGGGATCTCTTCTCCATTCTAGCTTTGAACTTAGAGAAATACTCATTCATTACAGGTTCAAAGTTCTTTCCTAGACTTGTTATCATTTCATCAATTTGGACTGTGACTGGTCTCTCTGTCTTCCACTTAACTTTACCAATTGATGGAAATAATTTTTGCATGTAGAAGAATATGCATAGTAATGAACCAAACTTACATGTATTTGTCTTTGCCGATCTGATGGTTCTCACGTTTTCTTCTAACTGTGCAACAACTCTGAGAGATCAAGTTGTAGAACTTTCTTGACTATCTTGTAGGCTATATCAACAGCTCCACATGGTATGTTGTTAGGTCTGCTCGATTGGAATAAATTATACCCAATGGCATAAGCACTGAATATTAGTTCAGGATCATTGATACAGTTGGCCTTCAATCCTCTGCCATCCCACTCGGCTAAAGTAAGCTTTTCCAACTCGGTTCTCAGTAGGTGTCTTAGGGCTTTGGTTTTATCTGAGATAGGGTATCCAGTAACTGCATGAATGATGTCCCTTGTTATCTTTTTAGGTTCATCTAGCCATAGCTTTCCTTCATGTACTCGGCTTAGTATAATGCAGATCCATTTGTTGCGAAAGACCTTCAAAAAATATAGGGCATTGGTTAACCCTTTAACCTCTAAGTGTTTGTATTCGTCTTTCAAATTTTTTTCTGTGCACAATGATTGGTAAGTAGCCATTAAATCAAAATCTCTAATTTCACCAATCTTGCAATGAATGTATGCACACACGTCTTGCACTAGCAAAACCCTAGGCGGGATGGAAGAAAATGCGCCTTTATCATCTAGTTTTGCAGCAACCTGTGGGTGAATCTTGTAATTTGGCTTTGTGCAGGTGGAGTTCTTCACCAAAACAACCTTCTTATCCTTATTCATTTTCACTTTCATTGTTCGTGATGAAGACGCCATGTTTTCTGTTTTAGGGCTTTCGTAAAATGAGCTCGAATAACTCGGTAAGTGCTGAATGCTTAGTAACTAACCTTTGTATGCTCGGAATCTGCTCAAAATTTATGTTGAATGCTTCAAAAATGTTTTGCTGCAACTTAGCTCTATTTTTTTTGTTCTTCTCTGTGATTGCATTGTGAACAAATGAGTTCACGTCAACCAAATTTATAGCAAAAAACTTAGGGCGGTGCAATAAATGCTCTTCACCAACTACTCAGTGAATCAAACATTTTGCTCAATTAATACAAACAATATTTCATCTCGGTGAGTATACTATATAGTCGGTTACCATAGTAACTCGGCTGTCCCTTCACAATTTTCACAGATTGACAATTCTATCTTGATACATATTAACCGACTCAACTAGATCATAGTAATCAAAAGTATAATACCATAGTGCATCTTAATTTATGGTGATTTGAAATTTGTACAATAAATATAGGAGCTGATGTAAGATATAGCATTGCAAAATATAGTTCCATACCTGCTTGTATTGCTTAGTTGGAGATGGTGGAGCCACCTAATCCATTAGATGAGGTGTCACTGACTGTAGTGCTTGGTCTTGCATTATCATTTGATTCTCTTTTCCACATTTGATTTATGATCCTTACAATTTTCTCAATTGTATTGCCATTCCCATAAGTGTTTATTTGGTCTGCACAATCTCTGCTTAAGTGACCGACTCTGTGACAGTGAGAACATGTCATTCCAGAGCTTGACGAATTCCTTGATTTGATTTGCCATTGTCTCATACAATTTTCTTCTATGTGTCCATATTTACCACATGTTTCATAACTGCTCCAAGTATTGTAATCCCATGCATAAGCATTGCCTTCTCTTCTCGGTTGATTTACCTTTTCTTGTCCTTTAGGCTTCTAGATTTGCTTTGTGTTCTTCCTGCATGTTTGAGATGTATGACCTTGCATGTTGCAATTTTGACAGTATTTATCCATGTATGGTTTCTTCTGTGGTTTGTTCAACTTGGATCTATACTCATGTGCCTAATATCCATGCTTATTACATTTATAGCAAATACCGTTGAATTTAGGAGGGTTTCTAAGAATACCTTTTGCTTTGCTTCTGCAAATATTTGATGTGTGGCATGGTTTTCCACAATGATGGCAAGAGGGCTTCTTTGGCTTCAGACTTGAGTATACACTCCTTTGCTCAACTTGATTTGATGATTCTCCTTGCTCGGTATACTCTAATTTGGTATTGTTGTTCAACCCTCTTTGATAGTTCATAAATTCATCCATTTTCTTAGTGCTTTCTTCAGATCTCTTAATCACTTCACTTCATTTCTCAGTTTTTTATTTTCTTCTTTCAATACACCGATGTCATCTATTCTCTTTGCAATTTCAGTATTTACTTGGTTAGCCTCTTGATTCATAGTAACCACTTGATTGGTAATCTCAAAGTAATGTTCAGTAAGTCTCAATATCTTAGTTTCTTTCTCTTATAACTTTTCAGTCATCTGGCTTCTGTCATCAACAACCATGTTTCTATCTTGTTCAGCTTTCTTTGCATCATTCAAAACTTCAACCATTCTAACCATTTGTGTATCTTGACCGATCTGCAGTGCTTTCACTTGTTCAGTAAGTTGATGATTGCTTTCAGATAGCTTTGATATGATTCGTTCAGATGCATCATATGTGCTACTAGATTCAGATCCAGGTGTATCAAATGGGTCATGAATCTCTTCTTCATGATAATCAATCTCATGACAGCGAAGTGCCATGTCCTTTCTCTTAATCAACATCTCCCTGAGTTTCTCTTTAGCTTGCTTATATTGTTCGACATATATCTGCAGTTGTAACTTCTGATTCTCAATAGTTTTGTCAAGTGTATACCTTAACATTGTAAGATCTTTTCTCTTCAGCTATTAAACCTTCAAAATAAGAGAACTAGCTCTGATACCAATTGTTGGGATAATGGAAACGATGTGTACTGAGAGGGGATGGGTGAATCAGTACCCTTAAAACTTTTTCAATCAAATCTTGTAATCTTTGTTCTTCATTAATCGAATAAGTAGATTTGCATGTACCAAACATAAATTATCAATTCTGAAATGTAAATGTATGTAAAGTAAACAATACACATACATAAGATTAAATGCTCATGACACTAGTATTTTGGTATCGCAAAAAACCCCTTTTAGAAGGTAAAAACTGCAGTGGGGATGAGACCCACAATACTTCACTACTGCATAAATAAAGTTAGCCTGTTAAAGCTTTACAAAATGATCACTTCTGATGATCTTACCTTGTTAGGAGTAACAATAAGATCGATTAGATCTACCTTGTGTGAGGATTTCGCAACACAAACTATGTGTGCACTCAGTTAAGAGATTTATAATAAGACTATTAAGTCTACTCTGTTAAGAGATTTAGGAGTCTATTACAATTGTTAGAGAGTAACAAAAATTTGATCTGAAACATATACAATCTCAATATTGTTGATACAAATCCATTAAGCTCATAAAAATATATAGCACCTCAATGTGAATGATAATACGTTCTGCCCTGTTCTTCTCGGTAGCCTTGCGTTAGTTCTGTAAACTGATTTCTGCAATGTAGTCTCTTTCTAAAAATCCCTTGTCTGATCTCTGATGTCTGTAGTGTGGAAGCTACTTGATCATTTCTTGATCAACATACTTAACAAAATTTGACATCTATACATTTATATATCAAATGATATGACCTAATTAGGGTTTAAAAATTACATCATTATCCTAAGATCAAAGATATACAAAATTTACCTTGATCATCTACACATAGGAGACATAAATAATTAATGTTGTATATCCATAATTAATGTCCTCCTCGATCGTGTAAACCGTTATCTAGGTCAGCTAAAAAGTTGTTACATAGATTAATGTGTCATAACAAAATTTTAGGTGGTCTCTGTTCCACTCGGTTATGTTGTCTCTCGGTGCTAGGTGATGCTTTGTATCTCGGTTATACTGGTGTTCAGTTATGCTTTGTAGCTCGGTGTTGTCTTTTGCTTAGTTTAGTCTGTCTACTCGGTAATCACTCTACTTGGTTTACTCTGAGCGTGATCAGTGCTCTCGATTTACTCTGCACTTTGGTGATTAAACCGAATATCCTATTTGTGACTCTGTTACCGACTGTCCATTATGTCTGGTTGATAACTAATGACAACCTCAATGTGCAATTGGAGTAACAGATTATACAATAAGTTTTGATGAGAAGGTACAAAATTAGTTTCTCAACAACTAGAATACTATGACAGTTTGAATCGGGAAGTTGCTCATTTAGTTTCTGATCATTTTGATAGTTTTGTTCTCATTCAAAAACATGGATCATATATGATGTTATGTTGTATTTTCAATGTGTGATATTCAAAGAAAACATATACTTAGACAAAGAGAACTATGATGATATAACAGGGTTTCGGTTCCCGTGGAGAAGGATGGGAACGCTGGCCCTCGTCCTGATTCTCCTATGATCTCTGTGGAAGCTCCTGCATCGGGGGGTTCCTCCAAGCGGAAATCTTCTGCCTCTGGTGTTAGGGGAGCTGCCCCTTTCGGTGTTTCCACTCCTATAAGCCTCACATTGGGTGCTGAGGTAGAAGAAGGCATTGAGAATGCGTCCTCAGTTTTTGAGGAGCATGGTCTCATTTGCAGGTTTAAGGGTCTCTGGCCGAGCCTCCCAGACCTCCATGCTTGGGTATCTCGTCATTGGGAACCAATCATTTCTGAAACTGTGCACATTTTCCCTATGGCTAGGGGTTTCTTCATTGCAAAGTTTGAAAAGGCAGCTGATAGGAATGTGATTTTTTGTGATCACTTTTTTAGCTGGAACAACTAGAACATGCTTATGATGAAGCCATGGCATTCTGCTTTTGATGCTTCTTCTGAATCTTTCTCCAAGGTTCCAACTTGGGTAAGGCTCCCTAATCTCCCTCTTCATTTTTGGGTTAACTCTCTCCTTGAGGCTGTGGGTGAGGCACTAGGGGATTTCTTGATGGTTGATGAGGAATCAAATGATTTGTATCACTCAACTTATGCTAGGATCTTGGTAGATCTGGACTCTTCTAAGGGCCTTCCGAAAAAGATAAGGCTGGTGCACTCTAAAGGGTCATGGATCCAAACTTTGGATTATGAAGGCCTCCCCTTTAGATGCAGGAGGTGTTTTAAAACTGGTCACTTAGCGGACCAATGTGGATTGGAAAAGGT
>MU224334.1:583699-599887 GCA_018584345.1 Thuja plicata | reverse complement strand
TCGATATGTCCCTTCGTTCCCAGAAGGGGAAGAAATAATTTGAATATGTTTTTCTTTGCTGGTAGATGTTCTGCTGCTAGCTGGAAGAAGTTGGGCTGCTGGTCTTAATTGTACTATTCTTCATGCAACGAACTCTATTGTAGGGGTATAGTTTTACCTCTCGTTTCCAGGTTGAGGGAGCCTGTCTTAAAACCCTTGTGGTGGTCTTGCATCGTTTCATTTTAGAGAGCTTCATTGAAAATCTTTAATGACCTTATTGTACAGGGTTTCGGGGTCCCTTCAAAACCTGTTTTTACCTTAATCAAAAACTATGATGATATATTTCAGAAGTTAAAAAGAAGGGCATTGTATTGTTTTGATCATGTTAAGAAGTTGATTTGTAGAATACATATAATGTATTGTTGTATATAAAGTTCATTTATGTGCAATGATATATTGTATGAATTCTTAGATACATGCGATACTTATGATTCTGGAGTCTCAAGCAATACGAGACCATAATATATTTTTGAATGAAACAAAGACAATACTCTATATCTTGTGAAATAAAATGATTGTTATAGGCTTTGTAAGTCTAGTAAGAAGTTTTAAAAGGCCAGTGAGGCACACATTGTCAGTGAGACACAAAAATTGCAAGTGAGGCTTTTTGAAGTTGCCAGTGAGACATTGTAAAACAAAACATTATGTTTAAGCTAGTGAGACAATTTTCAAGTGGTTTTATTCCCTAGAGGGTTTCCACTTAGGACATCTATGGTGTTATGGATTATCACTTATGTTGTTTCCTTTCATATTCATTTGTCTATCACGTGCCATTTAGGTTTTGGGTAAGTGCACAAAGATGGGGGACCAAAAAGGGGGTATAAGATGCCACTTTTTTCCTAAAATCAGCAAACTCTGAACTTCAACGAGAAATTGAGGATAGTTAAACTCAAAATTTTGAAATGTTACAAGAACAAGAGTTGTTCTACTCTAAATCTAGTTTCTAAACTACTAATTTATTTTAGAAATGGTGGAGATTAAGGTCCTCAAAAAGGGGGAGCACAAAAGTGGTCCTGTTTTTTGTGAAAAAAACATTAACATAGTGTCTGGTGTGCTTCCCCTAAAATGTTAACTTTTTTTTTTTTTAAACTTTAATCGCTCCAGTGAGAAGGTAGCTAACACCGCCTAGTTTATCCCAGATTTTTTTACTAATTTTTTATGAAAGTATGATTTTTTGTGAATTTTCGAAGTGGACACATCCTGAATACATGAAATTTTTGTGTGCTCCACTTAGAAATCATTGAAAACTAATAAAAAATCAAAACTTTTTTTTTCAAAATGTGTGTATAATTGATTCTAGTTTCTAAAAATGTTATTTGTTTCAAAATTTGACAAATGAGCCAAAACCTAAGCCCAAAATAATACACATTGGTTTTTGACAAAAATCAGACATACATACAAAAGAAATTAGAGATGAAAATCTTAATGTAATGGGAATTCAAAATAAATCATATGGTTAGATAAATAACAGAGAGATCTACAATATCAAGCTGTCTGATTTTATCGTTATTGAACAACATGCAAACCTGACAAGGAGCACACAAGAAAAAATGTGAATTTTTTGTATGTTTGTTGGAAAACACGTCTCGAACATGTTTGAATCCTATAAGCCTTTGGGTTGGATCTCCAAGGAAAATCCAAGCCTTAGCCTTGGTAAAGTCCAAAACAGTTCAAAGCGTGTACGCGCTATAGTGCATGCACACTATGCAAATTTATGGTTTACATAGCGTGTACGCGCTATAGTGCATGCCCACTAAGCAAATGTATGGTTTACATAGCGCATACGCGCTATGTAAAACATAAGAAAATGCTTAAGGGAGGGAGAGAGAGAAAGTCCAACAGGATCTACCAGACCAATTCCAGCACTAGGCCAATACATAAAGTGTAACATTTAAGTATAAGTTATCTTATACTTAAGTTACATTTTATGTATATAGTTTCAGGATGTTTGAGAGTGGTTTCAGCTTCATAGGAGTTAAGATAGAGATTCTGGATTTTGATGGTTTTTAGGAAATTTCAGACATCCAAATTTTAGGAATCAACACATTATCTTCAACATGACTCCCAGTGGACTATTTTTTGTAACCTTAAGCCCTTGACTTGTACATGATTGTTTTGCGATCATTTCTCACTGCATTGTTTATTCTATGGTTAGTTTAACAATTAACATGTATGTTTAACCATGTTGAGAGAGAGAGAGAGAGAGAGAGAGAGAGAGAGAGAGAGAGAGAGAGAGAGCATTAATCATTATAGGACACTCTTTAGTGTTCTAAGTGGTTTTAATGTGTCATAAGGGGTCATAATGGGTCCTAAGTGGTCCTAGGTCCTCTTAGGACCCATTACGACTCCCTAGGACACATTAGGGCCTCTTAATACCCTTTAGAACACATTAATAATCGTAGGACACACTAATGGGTTCTAATATGTTCTAATATGTTCTAATGTGTACTAATGTTTCATAAGGGGTTTTAATAGGTTCTAAGTGGTCCTAGTAACCCTTAGGACCCATTACCACCCCGTAGGACCCATTAAGACCCATTAGGACATATTAGGACTCATTAGGACCCATTAGAACACATTAATAATATAGGACCCATGAGAGAGAGAGAGCATTAATCACTATAGGACACTCTTTAGAGTTCTAAGTGGTTCTAATGTCATAATGGGTCCTAAGTGGTCCCCATTATAACCCCTTAGGACACATTAGGACCTCTTAGGACACATTAGGAATTCTTAGGACCGCTTATAATGCATTAATCAATGTACGTCACACTAATGGGCTCTAATGTGTCCTAATGTGTCCTAATGTTTCCTAAGGGGTTCTAAGTGGTCCTAGGAACACTTAGGACCCATTACAACCCCTTAGGACACATTAAGACCCATTAGAATACATTAGAACCCCTTAGAACACATTAATAGTCACAGGACTCATTAGAGAGAGAGAGAGAAGGTGAGGACCCATTACGACCCATTACAACCCCTCTCTCTACATATTAAGGGTTGTAAGGATTATCAAGGGGTTCTAGGATACGTTAATGTGTCCCAGGATCCCTTACCATACACTAATGAATGATAAGGGGTACTAAGGGGTCTTAAGGGGTCCTAAGACACATTAATATGTCCTAGGACCCCTTATGACCCCTTACAACCCCTAAAATGCATGGTAAGGGGTCCTAGGACACATTAATGTGTCGTATCACCCCTTATGACGCTTTATGACCCCTCTCTCTACATATTAGGGGCCGTAGGGTTGTTAAGGGGTCCTAGGACACATTAATGTGTCCTAGGACCCCTTAGACGCCTTAAACCCCCTATGACCCCTTACCATACACTAATGAATGGTAAGGGGTCCTAAGAAACATTAATGTGTCCTAGGACACTTCATGACCCCTTACAAACTTTTAAGACACCTAAGATGCATGATAAGGGGTCCTAAGACCCCTCAGGACCCTTGAGGACCCCTCTCTAAATATTAGGGGTTGTAAGGGTTTTTAATGTGTCGTAGGACCCCTTACAACCCCTTAGGAGACTTTACGATACACTAAAGAATGGTAAGGGGTTCTAAAGGGTTGTAAGTGGTCTTAAGGGGTCCTAGGACACATGAATGTGTCATAGGACCCCTTACAATAAACTAATGAATGGTAATGGGTCCTAAGGGGTCCTTAGTGCTCTTAAGGGGTCCTAGTACACATTACTGTTTTGTAGGATCCTTTAAGAAACCTTAGGACCCCTTACCATACACTAATGTATGGTAAGGGGTCATAAGGGGTCTTAAGACACATTAATTTGTCTTAGAACCCCTTTTGACCCCTTAGGACCCTTTAGCACCCCTAAGATTTAGGGAAAGGGGTCATAAGGGGTCATAAGGGGTCTTAGGACACATTAATGTGTCCTAGGACCCCTAATGACCCCCTAGTTCCCTTTAGGACTCCTCTCTCTATATATTAGGTGTCGTAAGGATTGTTACTTGACCTAGAACACATCAGTGTGTCCTAAGACCTCTTAAGACCCCTTAGGACCCCTTACCATACACTACTGTATGGTAAGAGGTTGTAAGGGGTCTTAAGGTTTTATATGATACATTAAGGTGTTCCAGGACACATTAATGTGCCCTAGAACCTCTTATGACCCCTTAGGAAACTTTAGGATCCCTAAGATGTATGATAAGGGGTCATGAGGTGTTCTAAGGGGTCATGAAGGGGTTTTAGGAAATATTAATGTGTCCTAGGACCCCTTATCACCCCTTAGGACCCTTGAAGACCCCTCTCTCTACATATTAGGGGTTGTAAGGGTTGTTAAGGGGTCCTAAGACACATTAATGTGCCCTATGACCCCTTATACTCTTTTATGACCCCTTAGGACCCCTTACCATACACTAATTAATGGTAAGGGGTCCTAAGAGTTTGTAAGTGGTCTTAAAGCATCCTATGACACATTAATATGTCTTATAACCCCTTATGACCCCTTAAGAGTGTTTACGACCCCTAAGATGTATGGTAAGGGTTCCTAATGTTTCCTAAGGATCAAAAGGGGTCCCAGGACCCCTTTTGACCCTTTAGAACCCTTGAAGACTCCTCTCTCTACATCTTAAGGGTCATAAGGGTGTCTTATGACACATTAATGTGTCTTAGGACCCCTTAGATCCCTTAAAACTCCTTAGGATGCCTTACCATAGACTAGTGAATGGTAGTGTGTCCTAAGGGGTTGTAAGGGGTCTTAAAACACATTAATGTGTCATAGGACCCCTTATGACCCATTACGATCTGTTAGGACGCTTAAGATGTATGGTAATTGTTCCTTAGAGGACCCCTTATTATGATGCCTTAGGACCCTTTAACACTCCTAAGATGTAGGGTAAGGGGTCTTAAGGGGTCCTAGGACACTTTAATATGTCCTAGGACCCCTTATGACCCCTTAGTACCCTTTAGGACCCCTCTCTCTACATCTCAGGTGTTGTAAGGGTTGTTAATGGGTCCTAGGACACATTCCTATGTACTAGGACTCCCTAACACCCCTTAGGACCTCTTACCATACACTAATATATGGTAAGAGGTCATAAGCGGTCTTAAGAGGTCCTAAGACAAATTAATGTGTCCTAGAATCTCTAATGACCCCTTAGGACCCTTTAATACCCCTAAGATGTATGCTAAGGTGTCATAAGGTGTCCTAAGGGGTCATAAGGGGTCCTAGGACACATTAATGTGTTATAAGACCCCTTAGGACCCTTTAAGACCCTTCTCTCTGCATCTTATGTGTCATAAGGGTGTTTAAGGGGTCATAGTCCACACATTAATGTGTCTTAGGACACCTTAGACCCCTTACGACCCCTTAAGACCCCTTACCATACACTAATGAATGTTAAGGGGTCCTAGAAGTGGTTGTAAGGGGTCCTAAGAAACATTAATGTGTTGTAGGATCCCTTATGACCCCTTACGACCTTTTAGGACCCATAAGATGTATGGTAAGGGGTCACAAGGGGTCCTAGGACACATTAATGTATCCTACAACCCCTTATGACCCCTTAGGATGCTTTAAGATCCCTCTCTATACATCTTAGAGGTCGTAAGGGTTGTTAAGGGGTCGTAGGACACATCAATGTATCCTAGGAACCCTTAGAATCCCCGCAACCCCTTAGGACCCCTTACCATACACTAATTAATTGTAAGGATTCCTAAGGGCTTGTAAGCGGTCTTAAGGGGTCATATGAAACATTAACATGTCCTAAAACCCCTTATGATCCCTTAGGACCTCTTTACGACACCTAATATGTATGGTAAGGGGTCATAAGGTGTCCTAAGGGTCAAAAGGGGTCCTAGAACACATTAATGTGTCATAGGACCCCTTATGACCCTTTAGGACCCTTGAAGACCCCTCTCTCTACATATTAAGGTTCATAAGGGTTGTTAAGGTGTCTTATGACACATTAATGTGTCCTAGGACACTTTAGATCCCTTACAACCCCTTAGGATGCCTTACGATATACTAGTGAATGGTAATGTGCCCTAAGGGGTTGCGTTGGTTGTATTTCTGGTTTTGAAACTTGCTAGTAAATATTTGGTTCCCAGTAGTTATTCTTGCTTGAAAATGATAAAATCTTGTCCAATACTGTCGAAATCCCTTTGAAAATAATGATTTCCGAGCCTAGAAATTCAAGAAATGTGAAAAACCCTATGTCCTAGGTTAGTTTTCATGTATATTCAAGCAAAAACCCTAAATGTTCTTGGCTACATTCTATTTTGAAGTTACTTTATCGAGTAACTTAAGTCTTTTATCCCATGTGTTTATTTTCATGTTTAAAGACAGTCGTGAAGTCTCTTTAAGCATTAAGAATATTCCATTTCCTTTTGAGACTTGGCGAAATGCTTTGGTTGCGTTATCGCAAAGAGAAAAGAATATGCCCTTAGTGTTAAGGAAATTTAACGTGGACCATTGATAGAGATCTTGATCTTACGATGCGCAGAAAGTCTCAGAAAGAACCCCGAGTTCATGAAATCCTTTGGCGACTTCGAGATCACTCAGTCACGTAGTCTCTAAAACAAATCAGAGTTAAGTATGGGTGGAAGTTTTCATGCAGTCGCGTGATTGCGATAGAAAATGAGAGTTAAGTTAAAAGCTACGAGATAAAGTGATTATCGTCCGATTCAGATTGATCTTTTGGCAAGCGTGAAGTCGCTGATTAAAGTCAACAAGTTAAGGAGGTTTCAGCAATTCAGCGGCGGTGATTAAGATTGAGACACGTGTCCAAGTTATGCAAAGATCCCACGGTAGTCACATAGTCTCAAAAGGGAAAAAATATGCTTCATCAGAATGGGAGATTTAACGCTGACAGTTGATCCTCAGATTGATCCAACGGTAGTCGGGAAGTCTCCATGTAAATGGATGAGTTAAGAAATCTTTCCGCGACTTTGAAATCCTTTGGTCACGAAGTCTCAAAAAGTTCACAAAAGTTAAGACATGGTTATCATATATCATTAGTCGCGGGATCTCATAAGATGTCAATGGTTAAGTTAAAGATCAAACCTTGGGTTGAGCATAATTGACAGTTTTGAAGTCGATGACACCATCGTTGGTGACATTCATGTTTTATTTCCACCATTTGGCCTTATCTGTTGCATTTGTGTTTGTGTTCGTTTGGGTCGAATTTGCAAGGATTCCTCTCTTGACCAAGTTTTTCTCACATCGAACTCCTCATTCTATAAGTTATTTGAAATTTGGAGCGATTTGTAGCTCTGTCGAGAATGACATGTCTGGGATCAGATTCTCGACGAACATGACTATAAGGTCTTGTTTGAGCACATCATACGTTATTCTGTTTGCAGTGTTTCTCCATCTTTGTAAGAATTTAACAAAGGATTTGCCATATTTTTGCTTAATGTCACAGAGGTCCTTGATGATGACCTTGCGTTCGATGTTATGATGGAAGTGAGAAATAAACTTTTTGACCAATTCTCCCCAAGACTGAATGCCATGGGTAAGTGTGAGAACCATTCCATTGTTGGTCTGGCTAGACTCTATGGAAATAGTCGCATTAGGTAAGTTTCATTGCGGTGTGAGACTTCAATGCAGCTAGCAAAGAATTCCCTTATATGCTCTACAGGATTGGTACTGCCTTTGTATTTGTCAAATTTAGGCACTGAGAAGTGTGCGGGAAATGGCAACATGTGCAATGAGTGATCAAATGGGTATTGGTACAAGTCCTCCGCTGTGTAAGACTTGGTTTGTCCCTGATTTTGCATGTCCATCATTTGTGTTTGTAGATTCTGCAGTTGATGTATCAACATGTCTGTTGGAGATTGAGGAACATTCCCGGCATTGAATCTATGTATTGTGGTTGGTATAAGGCTTCGCCTTTGAGTTCCTTGTATTGGGACATATGATCTCCTCGGGATTTGGTATTGATTTCCCAGTGTGTGATTTTGATATTGGGGAATTTGATTGGTCCAAGGTTGTTGTTGTTGGGATCCCTGTTGGAATAAAAGTGTAGCTTTTGGCGGACGTTGACTGAATTTTGAACCTACAGAGATTGATCCACGTGGTTAGAAAGTATTAAGTCCAAAGCTAGCAGGGGCTAAGTAGTTGCAAATGGGTTATTGCTCATTTGGGGAATTAATGATGTAGCTTGAGCGCTTGACATGAAAGGCCATGAGGCAGATGATTGAGATAAACTGGTAACCATATGTGCACTCGGTTGGGTGCCCATCATGTTTTGGGTGGATGACGTACTAGCTTGATTGGCAGAGCTAGTTTGGGTAGACATAGTCTGTGTTGATGTCATGGTTGTTGATGATGGCAGAGACAAGATTTGAGACACCACATGATTCATTTGAGAGTTTTGAGTTGTGCTTTGTCTTGCTAGTGGGATTTCAGGCCATATCGTTGATACATTGACTTCAGCGGGGAGCTTAACTCCCTTTTTTATCAACATAGCTAGAAATATTTCAAGGTTTCTTTCCACAACATCATCAAACACTTGCATAGAATAAGCATCTTGCTCTATGTCTTCAAGCTCTTCCTTTGTGACGTCTTGAAATATAGTTGGTCTACGGGAACTATGAGGAATTGTAGGCACATTCTCAATGTATAGAGCGGGATCAGTGTTTTTGAATGTGTAAGCCTCTCACTCTTTCTCCCACGGGGGAAACTGGTTAATGTAGGATTCATCTGGTTGGGTTCTAGCCTTTGACCTAGTATAAGGTCCTCCATAAGGTGTGAAAGACATGGTGTTATCCAGGTTTTGAACTAAAATGAGTGATATAAAGAAAACAAAAGGGATAACCTCTCAAGGAGAGTCTAAGTACCTGTTTTGACAAGGGTAATTCTAAGAACAAATTTTGATTTCTCTTGATCTCAGGGATTAGTGATGTAAGATATTGATTCTGACTCTTGCCTTAGATGAGACAAAGTCACTGATAGAGATTTGGAGCTGAGAGAATGAGATCAAGATATTCTAATCTGAACTTTTGAATTATCAATGGTAACCAATAGTCGAACTGACAAAGAGGGATGATCCTAGATGTTTTGAGATTCACACTAATTCTTTGTTATTTTATTAGATGTGTACACTAACCTTTCACACGAAACAGGGAATCTTTTCCAAGGTTTCAGACTGATAAAAATGCAGATTTCTGACAGAGAAATCCAATTTGTCCTTATAGAATGAAAGCACGGGTCTATAGGTCGATTGCAGCATAATTCCCCCGATTGCGGCAGAATGCAAGGTCAATTGCGGTAAACTTTCAGCGATTGTGACAATAAAGCGATCAATTGCGGCAATAAAGGACTCAATTGCGGTCAACTTCTGTCAATTGCGGCAAACTTCTGTCAATTGTGGCAAAGTGCGACAATTTTGAAAAATGATTGCAGTTTGGGAATTTGTCTAATAAAATGATCTTTCCATAACAATGATTTGATTCTGGAACAAACTTTGGTTGACACCCTAGACTTCGAACACGTTTGACTCATTTTAATAGTGTGAGATGTTAGTTTTGCATTTTGAGAACTGATCACACAAGACAATAGACACGGTGTTTTGAAGATCCAAGAATAAAAAGTGTATGTTCTACAACTTTTCCAAGTTGCAATGTTTTCACGTGGTCAAAACAGAGACAGTCAGATTAATCTACGGTCAATTGGCTTCAAGGTGCAACATTATAGGCTCAATTTTTTTGATGTTCGTTAGCTCACACAACAATTGTCACGCTACTAGGACACGAAGATCCACAATGTAGGTGTCTGTGTTTTTGCCTTTCCCGGATATTGTTTTTTATTAATGGTAACAACGAGTTTTGAAGGGGCCCCGAAACCCTGTACATATTGTTGTCGTGTTAATGAAGATCTCTTTCATCAACACAATATCCTAGAATACATATGTTGAGAATCTTGGGGGGGAATTCTGCAACCCCTTGCACTATAATAAGACACTTTTTTGGAGGTGAAATGGGTAGGTCTCTAATTAACTGGGTTGTAGTAAGGTTTGTGGAGTCTATTCAATTAGTTTGTACGTGTGTGACTCACTTAAGAGCCTAGTTGATCATGTTGGCTACTTGGGGATACTTCACCCGATCCAGGCTATCATCAACACACCTCGCCTGAGCTTGGCTAGATATAAGACAGAGCTTTGGCACACGTCTTGTTTATATACCGATCTGAAGGATTATCGGTTTAAGGTTGTCCTCTGAGGAAGAAGCGCTTTCCCTAGACAGACCTCTCTAAAAAGTGTAAAGGTTGTTACTCTAACAGATTGTGCAAGCACACCAAAGACTCAAGACACAAGGTTAATCGTTTAAGCACCAAAATATCAAGTGTGAATTGAGTTATCATCCATGCATGCACGCGAGTTCAATTTTAAGCCCAAACCAAATGATGATTTCTTGTTCAATTTTAGATGCACCAAATTTAAAGATTCTTTGTCTTGTTCAATTGTTAACCACACGTCAATTTTAAGCACCAAATCAAAAAAGTGAGATTGTGATGTTTTACATACACTTTTCTTTTTAAGCACCAAAAAGACAAATGAGTTGATTTTAGGTTGTTTTGTTAAAACTGTTTCCACGCCACAAGTTGTCAAGAAGCTATTAGTACCGAAAAATCCTAACAATCAAAATGAATAATATTAAAAAACACCTAGATTATTAAGACTGTTAAGGCTCATGGTAACTTTGTATTTGGCTGCAAAAGACTTGAGAGAATTGATATACTTGTTAAAGGATTCGCTTTAATCTTTAGCTGTGATTGCCAAGGTTGTCTTTTGTTGTGTGTGGTAATGAGCGACTCTTCTTATGGATTCTTTTCGTGACCTAAACCCCAGGGTGCGTCTGATTATCCTTTTTGTCATATGGCATTTGTGCATTCCTGCACAGAAACTGAGAAAAAAAATCAGATCTGATTAAGAAAATGATAAAATAGAGCAATTGTGAAATTCTCCTGTCAGATGTGAAATTCTTTTGTTAGATGCGAAATTCTCCTAGTGATTGCGGCACAATTTTGTCAATTGCAAAATTGTTCTGTCGATTGGGGCAATGTGTTGGCGATTGCGAAATATATTTGTCAATTGCAAAAAAGTGCCTGAACCAGAGATTGAAAAACTACAAAAGTCGATTACGAAATACAATGGGCAATTGCAAAATTACAGAGAACGATTGCGGTAATAAACCAGTCAATTACGGTAAACTTTTGTCAATTGTGGCAAACTTTTGTCAATTGCAAAATTACAAAATTTATCAAAAAATAATTAAAAAAATGAAACTGCGGCCATACGGTCGAGGCCACTGAGGCCAGGAAATTCTGTTTGTCGTCTGCAAGCGATTATCGGGTTGTTCGATTCACGTCGGGTTCACCAAAATGTATAGATCCAATCCTCTGCACTCAATAACAAGGGTTAGTAACACCGATTTGCAATGGGGGAAAGTAATCAAAACTACTAAGAGCGAATCTATGGACAATAAAATAACAAGCAAGATAGAGGAAAACAAACGAATGCAAGCCACAATGCTTGAAGCTTCTATTGCTTCTCTCTACTCCTGAAATGATGGATGAATGGTGCTCAATATTGGTATCAGCAGCGTCTGGACTTGGGGGTGTTGAAAAAATTAGATCAATGTGATAATAATTTCACTTGATGCCTCGTACAAGAATCCTGCAGAATAATTGTGCACAAAGCTTGAAATCATTGATCCTTCAAATGGTTGAGAAGGGTTGATTATATAGAATATGGAAATGATTTGGACAGATGAGATCAATCCCAAAAATTGGAGGATGAACGGTTAAGATCAAAAGGAACTGGAGAAGCAATCAGTAAACTCCACCTCTTTAACTAAAGAAAAGGGGGGATAGTTTAGTTAACTGAAAAGTTGATTGTGTGTTGCCTTTTTAGAACTGAAGAGAAGGCTTGGAGTCACCTCTTCGAACTGAAGAGTTGAATTGGAGTTACCTCTTGGAACTGGAGAGTTGAATTGGAGTTATCTCTTGGAACTAGAGAGTTGATTTATTTAAATATTTATTTAATTTTAGAAATTAAAATACTCAAACATGAGATAATTCAATTATTTTTTTATTTAAAATTGAATATTTGAATGAAATTAATTTAATTAGAAGAATAAATTATAAGTTTAAATATTTGATTTTAAACTTTTGGAAATTGAATTTAATTAATTAATTAAGGTTGATTAATTCAATAAAATTGGGGAATGATTGAATGATTAGATGATTGGATTTAGATGAAATAAGATGATTAATTAATGATTAAAAAATCATTAATTAATAGAGAAAAATTAGTATTAAATATATGGTCGCAAGTCTGACCATTTTGGGGTGTCTACAGTTGTTACACACTCTATGGTCTATATATTTGACCACTTCAAGCTTTGTTGATGATTGGGGTGGATTCAATTTCCATTGGCCCAACATAATGGGAGCTAGGGAAAAGTGAAAAAATGTTGGATACACACTTAGATGTACCTAGCATGTTGCCATTGATATTGTATTTGTAATATAATGGATCAATGATCTTATTGTAATTCATGAATTTATGTAACCATGTTGAGTCAATGGTAATGTTATGGTGGTGGTCAATTACAAATAATGATTTGCCTTATCTTTCTCATAGGACTACTTGCAACTACTTTGTCTACCCAATTATATCAAGGTCCCTCTTATTCCTCTTATGAATCCATATCATCAAATTATCAATCCTCTATAAAAATCAAAGCTCCTTCCTCTTCAAAGGAAATGTGCATGAGGCAACAATATTTGCAAAGAATTGGTGTTTTGTTCATTCCTCCCTCATCTAGCCTCATCGAGTCGTTCATTAACATCATCATCAACCTTGGGTTCATTTTCTCAACTACACTACAATCATCATTTTCACCTTCCCCCATTGGAAACTTCTCCTTGGTCTATCTCACCATCTCCATCTTGCCACCTTGTCTAACTAGGGTCTCCTTCATTATTGATGCACAAAATTTGACAAACTCTCTCAATATTTGCACTCCACGCCCTCCCCTCTCATTTAGCATTACTTCTCCCATTACTAGATTGGTGATTCTTACTCCGTGTCCTACATCTTATTGCAAAGTACTACTATGGTTTCCTCTATTATATTCAACCCATGCTTGGATTTGGTTGAGTAAATTTGACTAACAAAAAATCAAAATGAGGAGCATTTTTAAAACATTTACAAACAATGTAATGGCATCAAATCAAAAATATCAAGGGTGTTAGTTCTTAAAACAATATCAAAGGAAGAAGACACATATGGCTCACCTTGTGATGCATCTTCCAAATAAACTTGTGTTTTCTTGTGCACCATGTCTATATTCAATGGTAACACTCCTAACTTTGCATTGGAGTGTCTTAATTGCATAAAGGCAATAAATATGACTTGAGTACACGTCATTAGGGCTTGTGCATTTAATGCTAAACAAATTGGCGAGAATTTCAAAATGCAAAGCCCTTTGAAATTATGAATAAGAGAGCACGACACAACATGGATTCAAGACTATCTTCAGAAGCCTGCAATATTTTTGTTTTGATATAGCCAATCAATTTTGTTGTTGATCCTAGAGGAATGACACTTCCTTTGGGGCCTATTACCACTCTATTTAAATATTATACTCAACACCAATTGTATCCCTAGCCCTATTTTCCTGCCTACATAGCACATGGTTTGTAACAACCTTATGCAGATAATCTATTTTTCTCTTATCTATACATAACTTTACACGTAAAATAATCTCCGTCACCATGCTCAATTGTGCTCGCAAGGAAATTTTCTGACCCCTAAAAGTTGCTATCTCATAATACATGAACATAAAAGGAAGAGGTATCTAGTTCATTAGTCTCTTGGTTTTGTTTTTGTTTTCTTTTTAATCCACAACATCTTAAGTTTGTTTGGATCATTGTTTAATGCAACTGAAAAACATATATTCTACTTTGAAATGGCATAACCAAATTATCTGAACCAATGTTTAATGCAAATTTTACCCTAGCATCTGCCCAACTTCTGTATCCAGTAGCATAGCATTATTTTGCTCTCATTCTTTAAGCCTCCGTCCAACCTTTTTGTGGCTCATCAAAGAATCGTCATTGTCATTTTGCTATCAAACAAATGAACATAATATGTACAACACTTGAAAGAAAATGCGGTGATTAATATCATCGATAAGATCATTTCCCGAACACATAAGAAACAGAAAATAAGATGCCATTTTTATCCGA
This sequence comes from Thuja plicata, assembly GCA_018584345.1. Classification (NCBI taxonomy): domain Eukaryota; kingdom Viridiplantae; phylum Streptophyta; class Pinopsida; order Cupressales; family Cupressaceae; genus Thuja; species Thuja plicata. The sequence continues at coordinate 585,634 of MU224334.1, read as the reverse complement.
TACATGACATTCAGGATAGCTGTAGAGTGGAGACAGCGCAATGGACATTTTTTATGTCAAAGCCTCTTATAATATCCTCATATAACTACCACAAGGAAATAGGAAGCATGTTCTAATGGCATGCTTGCCATGGTTTGATTTCCCTAAAATGCTTTGAAAATCCTAGGACATGAAAAACCCTACGACTGAATAATCTTTCATCCACCTGTCATGATTGAAAACATAGCAGCTGGAAAGCCTAAGAATTAAATACTGACGTACACACCACTAGGCCATTTGAGATGTTGGCAATGAACACAATTGCATAATTACAAGAAAACAGAACAAAACAAACTTTTCCAACACTTCAAATATCAAATATATTGGACAGTTATTCCCTGGCGTCTGTCTCATCTCTACTTTGGGAAGAAATTTTGGCTTATGGTTGTAAGTGAATAACGGTAACCATAACAACGGCATCCCTGCATTACACTATTAAATAATTGCCACGAGCAAATAGGTGTAAGAATAGCAAGGTACGTTATTAGGCTTGTAGGAAACCTTTTTCTTCCAAATATGCAACAACCTTTGCTGCCATATCTTTCGGGGCAGGACACACTCCATTAATTGATTCCATCACAATCTGCAACGCATAAATCCAAATGATTATAAGCAAAAGATTAAAGATGAGGTTTACTAATATTAGAATTTTTAAATTATTTACTGATGTTAAAATTTAGTTAACTATTTGTGCAGTTTATCTTTCTGCGTCTTAAAATAATACCAACAGTTTTATGACTTCCAACTTTCCTATCGAAGCAAAACCCACGGGCACAAGTGTGTTCTTATCCCACCAAAGGCAAATTGTTAATCATAAATAGCTATAGCTTTCAATACAAGCAAATGCCAGTGCTTTGGGTGGAAACACTTGTGCCGTTGAAAATTTTACTACAGTTTTACCTTACAATGCAGGCATGCTGGGCATACCAGAAAAGACAAGTGCTCAGAGAGGGAAACTGGGAAAAAAGACAAATGATTGGCATTTTTTGAAAATGGATTTATACCTCACAATTTTCTGGTGGCTCATAAGGATCATCGATGCCAGTAAAGCCTGCAACCATAACCAAATATTTACTAATAATGATAAGCTCAGGCAAAGGATTGAAAAGGAAAAGAAAGAATGCAGTTATAAAAGATAAAACAAGCATTTTGGAATCTGTACAATCATTTGATCAATAGATTGAAGCAGATATTATCAGTATACAAAGGTGGAAATCTGTTTCTCCAAAAAGTAAAACAGATAGTGACTATCATATAAGACATTGTCATCTTTACTGTGAAATTCCCTTATAATTGCTATGATTCCCACACTAAAAAATTGGAGGTGCATTTACATCCATGAATTAGCAATCATATTTTAGTGAATAAAGGGAATCATCCATCCCTTTATTTACAAAGTGGAGCTTCTATTATGGCCATCATATTTTCAAATGCCACTCCTAGAATTAATACAAAAATAATTCTCATCTTGCTGACACATCTGAATATGGTCTACGTCACTTTGTTGGAAGAGAGCTCAATAGACGGAAGGAAGCAAAAGTTAAAAAAGCATGGCTAGAATGAAAGAATTACTATAAAGCCTCTATGGCTTTTATTTTACATTGCAAGATATACAAGCTGCTAGTTCCATTTCCAAAAGCAGCCAAGGCAAAATAATGGAGACTAGTGAATAAGACTACAACACTATGCAAATTACATGAGTTGAATATTATACAAGATTCTCAATGAAAGACTTTGCTAATTCATGCCCAAAAGAAGCTTGATATCGATTATAGACTCTTTGATTCTACAAAGGAAACTGTGCTAGATCACTAATGGCTGGCTGCTATGCCATAACCTATCTTGCCCGTTTGTGTTCAGGTTTGGGTTCGGCAGTTCAGAGTTTTTTATTCCAGG